>QRFJ01000431.1:835172-948282 GCA_006176705.1 Cocos nucifera
GAGCAATTAGAATGATTTAGATGATCGATCATTCTAGCTGTTCGAATCAGAAGAGTTCTGATCCATCGAAAGGAGTTTCGATGATGTCGATGATAGAGATCATGACATATCCCATTACCATACAGAACTGAACCTAACTGGGTCACACAAACAAGGGTTTGAATCTGGTGATCATCAATTGAACTGATCCAGTTCAATTGATCTGAATGAGATTCAATTAGGTTCAAGGAAATCGTGCTAGCACTCGATTGAACCTAACGTTCTTCTTTTACTATCATAAATAAGTTGTCCTGACTGAGCCAAAGGAGTTTGTGCTCAATCAGAGGCCTTCATATGGTCTGACTGGAGGTTGTCCAAGTCAGAAAAGGTTGTCTTATTTTGTAAGACATTACCTGCCATTTTTGGTCACCTGCCATTTCTTGTTCTTTGACTTTGGTCAAAAGTCTACCTTTGACTGGTCAAATGTTGACCATTGATACTTTAACTTTTGACCACATGTCATGCACCTATTGGAGAGCTGGTGGGGGCCTGTCATCCTACCTGCCAGAACCTGGCAAGGAGAGAGGGCGCACGCCACCCTTGGCGTGTGCCCAAGTTGGAGGCGCCTAGGAGTCCTTGTTGGACAAGGACTCCATCTCCTTTTTGGATTCCAATTAGAGTTCTCCTAAGAACCAACTTTGACTGGTCTTAGGCGCCCTCTAAGGAGGAATCCAGGGGACTCTATTCCCACCAATCAGATTTAGATCTGATTTCACAAAGGAGTTGTGATTGGTTGGGAAGAAGAGGAGTTGGATCACAGATAGTCTATAAATAAGACCCTGCGCCCAACCCTAATTCCAATGCTGATTGAGAATCAAATTCCCCACGCCCCAAGGCTGCCTCTCCCCTCCTTCCTCCATGCCATAGTCTCTTCTCCCTCTGCTCTCCACGTCCAAAAGAGTTTTGGACCTTGGTTGGTGCGATTCCAGATCAAAGAAAGGCGACTGAAAGCTAAGAAGGCTGCGCTGCTGCAAAAGGACGACTGCTGATCTTCAAAAGGAGTTTTGAAGATCCTCCAGATCAGATCCAGATCTAATTTTTGGAGATGTGATAGAGAAGAAGAGGATCTCCAAATCTAGCCTGAGTGGATATCGGTAGAGGCCAGGCACTTGCGTGGCTAGATCCAGAACCTTCCACTGCTTATAGGATCATCAACGGGTAATAGGATTACCCAATCAAGGTAAATTAAATTTGATTTAATTTATCTAATTTTATTTTAATTTATTAAAATAATAAGAATTAGATCTAAAAATCTTGATCTGATTGGATCAAAAGAAAAATTTTTGAAATATATCTCTTGATCTGATCAGATCTGAACGAACCTAATCCGAAAAATCAGAATTTTCCTTCAATAACTCCCGAACGCCTGAGTCAACCTCGACTAGAGATGGAATCTCTTTCGAGTGTTCAAGTCAATCTCGACTTAAGATCTCTTTCGAGCGACCGTGCCAACCTCGACTAGAATAAGATTCTACTGAGCGATCGAGTCAACTCAGCTCACGAGCGACCGAGTCAACCTCAGCCATAGATAAGATCTCTCCTGAGCATCCGAGCTTCAACCTCGGCTAGAGATAAGATCTTCTCCGAGCGACCGTGCCAACCTTGGCTAGAGATAAGATCTCTCTCGAGTGCCCAAGCTTCACCTCGGCTAGTGATAAGATTTCTTCCGAGCGACCACGCCAACCTCAGCTAGAGATAAGATATCTTCCGAGCGATTGAGCCAACCCGGCTAGAGATAAGATCTCTTCCGAACGATCGAGCCACCTCGACTAGAAATAAGATCTCTCTCGAGCTTCGAAGGCCTCATTCATTTTAGGACGAGATGGAGGAGAGGCCCTGACAATGGCCCTTAGGACGAGTGGGGGGAGAGGCCCTATCCAGCCTTATGTTGCCCCCACAGTCCGTTAGGAATAGAAGGAGAACCTCGTCCTAACGTGAGCAAAGTCGAAGGTATCATTCATTTTAAAGAAGATGGGAGGGAGAGGCCCTGACAACGGTTCCTTATGTGCCCCACAATCCATTAGGCAGGAGGAGAATCTCGTCCTAATGTGAGCAAAGTTGAAGGCCTCGTTCATTTTATAGTGAGATGGGAGAGAGGCCCTAACAATGACCCTTATGTGCCCCCACAGTCCGTTAGGAACAGGAGAGAACCTCATCTAACATGAGCAAAGTTGAAGACCTCGTTCATTTTAGACGAGATTGGAGGGAGAGGCCTTGACAACGGTCCTTATATGCCCCACAGCCTACTAGGAACAGGAGGAGAACCTCGTCCTAACGTGAACAAGGTCAAAGATTCATTTTTGACAAGATAGGGAGAGAGGCCCTGTCAATGGCCCTTATGTGCCCCCACAACCCATTTAGGAATAGGAGAAGAACCTCATCCTAACGTGAGCAAAGTCGAAGACCTCATTTATTTTAGACGAGATGGGGGGAGAGGCCCTGATAATGGCCCTTATGTATCCCCACAGTCCGTTAGGAACAAAAGAAGAATCTCATCCTAACGTGAGCAAAGTCAAAAATTCATTTTAGACGAGATAGGGGGAGAGGCCTTGTCAATGGTCTTTATGTGCCTCCACAGTCCGTTAGGAATAGGAGGAGAACCTCGTCCTAACGTGAGCAAAGTCGAAGACCTCATCCACTTTGGTCATTTTAGATGGGATGAGAGGAAAGGCCTTGAAGATGGCCCCATTATGCTCGACAACAATAGGAGATAAGATCTCTTCCAAGCTTCAACTATACTTTCAACCTCGACTGGAGACAAGGTGCATAGCCTTGAAGAGGACTTCGGCAGTCATCCTTTTTGTACTCTCTTTCTTCAAGTTTCAAACTCGAAAGTGGGGGACTATTGTTGGGGATAAATCTCGCTTTTGCTGAAGTCCAGTCTGAAGCTTAGCCTAATGTAGCTGGTAATCATGGAAGAGCTTCAATCAAAAATTCTCTATAGCAGTCAGATTCATTCAGTGGCCGAACTATCCAGCAGACAAACTTAGCCGAACTTCTCAACGGTCGAGCCCCAGTCGAACCTCTTCAGTCGATCGAACTTCTCAGCAGCCGAACTTCTTCCAGACTCCTCCAACAGTCAGACTTCTATGAAAGCCGAACTTCTTTCGGACTCCTCCAACAGTAGAGCTTCTACGGAAGCTAAACTCCTCGGACTCCTTCAGTAATCGAGCTTCTACGAAAGTCGAACTCCTTTCGAACTCCTCCAGCAGTCGGACTTCTATGGAAGTTGAAACTCCTTCCAGACTCCTCCAGCAGCCGAGCTTCTATGGAAGCCGAACTCCTCGAACCTCCAGCAACTGAGCTTCTACGGAAGCCAAATTCCTTCCAAACTCTTTCAACAGTTAAGCTTCTACGAAAGTCGAACTTCTTCCAGACTCCTCCAGTAATCGAGCTTCTACCGAAGTCGAACTCCTCCAGCAAACGAGCTTCTATGGAAGCTAAACTCCTTTCGGACTCCTCTAGCAATCGAGCTTCTACGAAAGCTGAATCTCTTTCGGACTTCTCCAGCAGCTGAGCTTCTACAGAAGCTGAACTTCTTCCAGACTCCTCCTCCAATCAGGCTTTTATGGAAGTCGAACTTCTTATAGACCATTCCTTCAGATGAATTTCTACTGACGATCCCACTACTGAACGATTATAATTATCACGATAATTATGATTGTCATTTATCAAGACAACACGATCGATATTTATCAAGTCAATCACGATCAATATTTATTAGGATGATTACGGCAGTCATTAATCAAGACAGTTACAACAAGCTCTGCCTATAAAAAGGGATCCTCCAGATACATTTTCTAGAAGCTTTCTTCTCCTTTCCAAAACTTTGCCGAACTCCTCATTGAGCACTCCATTTCTATTGGCCAGAGCTAACTTGACCGTTGAAGGATCTTGTCGAAGCCACCACCATCGATTCTGAATGGGACTTTATTTTGCAGGTCACCAATGGTGACCTCATCTTCCTTGACTCTAGCTCGATCCGACGTCAACTAGATTCTGCACCAACATATTCTATTGATTTTCCCTTCTTCTCTTGCTTTAATAATGGCTTAAACACCCATAAAATCTTGTTAGCATCACTAAAATTGGGTTGATAGCTGTTGGAATATAGAAAATAACTATTTGAAGACTTTTGCATAGTTCTGCAACTTCTGAAAAACTAGCCATTTGAGTTATCAGCCATAATAAAACCAACTTGAGCAGGTTTGGAGTTGACTTGAGCCTTGCTAAGTTGACTTAAGATCTTCAAGAGTGAACTCGAGCATTGTACGTAGAAAAATTACTCTCTATTTTTTTTTGAAAAAGTCGACTCGATGTGTGTGTGGAGTTGACTCAAGATCCTATGCTCTGAAAGCAGCTCTTTATCTTGACTGAGAGAGTCGACTCCAGGTGTGCGAAGTCAACTCGAAGTCCTGTGCCATGCCAGTCTGCATGCTAGAGTCAACTCAAGATCTGCTTGAGTAACCCAATGTCTATGCCAAAACTTGAAACTATGCCAGAGTTGACTCAACTCCTCCAAGAATCGACTCTAGGCCTTCTTCACTTGAAAATTGCATGGTTTAGCCTCTTAACTCTTATTTCTTAATTTTTTTTTAGAATGAAAGTCTTAAGTATCTTTGAGATAAGGTTCTAACTTCCTGAAAGCTCTTTTTAAACACTTAAAATATCTCATTAGTGTCAAACAAATATTTAAACTATTTGTTATTTATCAAAATCAAACCTAAGATCAACACAGCCATCTGAGAGATCTCAAAACTTGCAATGACCAATGGTTGGGGGTGAAGGAAACTGATCTAAAGTTTTAAGGTTAGATTTTGAAATTTTATTAAATCTATGCAGTAGAAGATATTAATTAATCATATTAATTTATAAAAATATAATAAAAATCCTAGATCTAGGATCCTATTACATGATCTAAGCATGCTATTAAATCAAAAATTAAAATATCAAAAGAAAACATGTTAATCATATCAACATAAATCTACACTAAATCAGATCTAGGTATAAAATAGGCAGATCATATCATCCTTACCTTTGCAGACTTTCTAGCTTACTGATTTGGAGCTGAGGTTGATGCTCTGAGCCACATATGCATCTGACCTCTACAGGATGTCCACATGAGCTCTCGATCGCTGATCAAAAGTCCGATGGCTGGAAATCAGCATAGTATGCTAGTACTGTGCTGATCCTTCTTCGATAGTCGATCTAGATCGTTTTTCTTCAAAACTTGGACTATCCAACTTTTAGAAGGAAGGAGGAAGACTTGTGAATTTGAGATACTCTCAAAAACTCACAAAAGATGAAGGAAGTGATCTGGAGGAAAACCCTGAAAGAAGACCTCTTCTTCTTCCTTATTTCTCTCACCAAGACACTAGGATTGTGTCTTCTCAAAACCCCATGCCCAAAGCACTTTGTGCCCAACCCTTTGCATGCCCAATAGCTCTCTCTTAGGTTTATATTCTCTGAAAGAATTAGATCCTAAAAACTCTTTTATAGAGAGTTAGGATAGAGCCCTTGTCTAGGTCAAATACCTAGCAAAAAATGTCCAAAAGAGGCAAGACTTGAGGCGCCCAACTCTTGCGTGCCCCTCCCTTTTTTCTACCGTGGATCACAAATTTTGAGTGCACAAAACCTCCTCTAAAATCCATAAAAATTCTAGGGAAATTAGGAAGGGTTGGCGGCAAGCATAGGTAGGAGTTTTGATAATAACAAACTCTATCAAATAGAGTTTGAATTCAAACCTTCTAACCATATTTGACTTGGTCCACAACTAAATATCATATAAGAAAGAAGGGAGGAGATGGGGTATGCATGAAGGGCCTAGAGAGAAGAGTTTCCATGCACAAAACTTCCAAAGAGGGGCGTGGTGGGTGTTGGGACTAAGGTGGCGCAAGGATAGAAGTCTTAGTTACACTAGGACTTCTAATTTGACTTGGTCCAACTTGTTCTTTGGACCAAATAAAATCAGATTTAATTTAACCCAATTAGAATAGATCTTAGTCCAACCAGGACCTTAATTAAATCAAATTAAATTAGATTTAATTTTGATTTAATTACTAATTAAAGAGATTGGAATGACACAAGTTCTAATTAAACTAAAACTCGTTCTTTCTTGCAATTGGCTCATCCAATAAACCAATTAGACTTGATCCAATTAAGTCTAAATCAAATTTAATTAAATTATATTTAATTAAACTTAATCTTAGCTCTCTGACTTAATCAAATTAAGCTAATTAGTAATTTAATTGCTAATCAATTCTCTTGCAATACTTGCACTAGATCAAACATCAATCGTATTGATTGTTTGACCTAAGAATGATTCTTAATTATCGATCAATCATTTGATTAGATCGAGAACTCTTATATGTGTGACCTCATATATTCAAATCTAAGTCGATGGTATAGAAATAAATTTTTATACTAATTAAAGTGACCATCTAGCAGTAATATCCGATGGCCGGATAGGTCAAATATGTAGAACAACATCCTTAGAACCCATGTGGATATAATTTTTATATAATTCATCCCATTGATCAAAATGCTCAAAGGACATCTTAGAGTTTAACTATCAACTCTGATTAGATCATCCATTTATATTTTAAAATATTAAATCCATCTTATGGATTATCCTGATCAAGATTTTGCTATATTGAAATATAGTAATGTATTCTTCTTCAACTCTTGAAGTGGTCAAACCCATCTTGATCACTTACCGACTTCATGATTACTGACTGTGCCCAAAAATATTTCATTACTAAATTAGAAATTCAGTTAGTCCAGTACTAAAGTACAGTGAGTTGCTTGTAAGTCACTATGGTGATCTCAGATCTAAGGGATACTTATAACTTTATCCCATCAGAGCAATTTTTGATGGTAGAATGCTCTGAAGTTGATCATGTTCTATGATGATATACCCTTATATCTCACTTGTATGTCATACCAGTATCTTCATATTTCTTGGTTAAGAGGACAACCAATCTATATAGCATACAACGACCTATGCTCGATAAATATTGTCATCCTAATTAACAGCGTATCATTTAGTCTTGAACTATTTAAGAATAATCGATAAATTCTATCTTTATCGAAAACTAAATAGTCCTATTGGTGCGAAAAATAGTATGGACGTCAGAGATCACTGGAGCTGGGGAGGTTGGGATCGTTGACGAGACCTGCAAGATGAAGTCCTAATCAAAATTAGCTCCGATAGGATCCTCTGACGGTCAAGTCAGTTCTTCATCTCAACAAGAATGGAATGCTTAGGAGGAATGAATAGAATAAAGACAAAGAATTTTAGCTTAGGATGGAAGCATATTTGAAGGGTTCTTTATATAGATAGAGCATGTAACAAATTGATAGTGACGTCGTAACTGCCTACTAATGGGCCATTCGGGCCATATGGAGTTTGTTTCAGAGAGTAAGTTGTCATTTATCATGACTTGCTAGCTCATTGGAGATCCATAGTAGGAGTTCGGGTAGAACCTTTGCACTCATATATGCAAACTTTCATATGTCGGGATAGAGAACTTGAGGTTGACTAAACTTGAAGATCGATTGTTAAGTGGCAGAGGATGAACTGCACCTGATGGGACTGATTATAGTCTGTTGGTGCTTTCCTTAATAACTTGGAGAAGTTCGGTCAGCTAATCAAGGAAAGTTTTCTTTGAAAAAATCCAATCGAAAGAAGTGCGATCGAAGGAAGCGCGACTGGAAGAAATTTGAATGATAGGAGCGCTATTGGAGGGGGCGTGGGGAGCGCAGCTAGAAGGAGTTCACCTGGAGGGAGTTCATCTTAAAGGAGTTCGTCTATCCTCAAAATCCATTGTTTGTTAGGACTAGATGGGTTGGGGCATTAATGCTAAAAATTCTGTTATTCATCCTGAGTCAAAAAGCAAAGTTAATGAAATAGTGCTTCTCTTTATTGTCCAAGCTCATCCTGTTGGACTTTAGTAGGCATCGGGCAAGTTCTGCAATCAAGGGTTGTTGCTCAGAAGATCGGCAGGTTTTCATAGAATGAAGGTCGGCTGTTAAGTACTTTGGCGGAGGTTATTTTACCCCCAACATTTATCTCCCGACTCCTGAGTTCGAATCTTCGAATGAAGAAAGCACAAAAGTCACAGCGGTTGAAGTTTTTTACTGCCTTCCTGCTCTCGGGCGATGAGAAAATCTTAGTCTTTTCTCCTAGCATCGAAGCTTCTTAATGGATGAATGACCCAAAGAGTCATCCTCTTTTGAAAACTTATCCGGCGTGGAGCCTACGTACGACGTAATTATTGCTCTGTCAAGCATCAGAGATCGGCATGATGGATGGGATACGAGGCAGGTCGAGATCGGCTGAGAAGGGTTTACAATCATAATCATTTTTGACTTCTCCCTATTATTTAAACCTCTCTTCTTTCCTCAGGTTTTCATCTCCATCAGAGTCCTCCTTCTCCTTCCTTCACTCTTTGCTTCCTTCAAACATCCTACTCTTCCTGTGCTGCGATTATTTGGCCATTAACGTCCTTTTTCATCGCTTTCTTTCTTTCCAATTACCTTCCCTAGTTCTTTGTCCGACTTAGGTTAGTTTCTCATCCTTCTTCCTTTATGTCTTTACTTTTTTGCTTGTCTTTTGGGTTTTCCTTGAATTTCCTAAGCAGATTTTACTATCCTTTTCTTTCAGAGTTTTACTGTTCTTTTTTCTTAAGTTTTTGGAGATTTTTGGATTTATTTTAATCCAAATATCTTTGGAAGTATGCTAGTCTTCTGGTTCTATGAGCCCAGACAATCCAAACTCCCAAAATTTTGACTCTAGGATAGAGGCCAAGCTTAGGATAGCACCTTATATAATTTTTATGCCCAAAACCATTTCTTGTTTTCTGCGCTCCGATGATCTTTCTCTGATAAGGATCCAGTACAAGGTGCCTTTAGAGTACAAATTGGAGCTCCCCAGGCCAAGCGACTGAGCTTGCGCTCCTCCCCCAAGTTGCTTCTATTTATACACTGAAGCCCTTCGTGCTGGGCTTTGTCTTCATTTTGTCATAGCTCTTTTTTGATTTCTAAATATTTTCTTTGCTTCTATGGTCCCAAATTTCTTTAGGTTTATCATAGGTTTTCTTTTCCTTTTTATCTCGACTGAAATTCGACCATCTATCTCTTTATTCCATAACTATTACACCTTCAAATACCATCCTACAGTCAAGGACTGGTGGTACCTATCCCCTCAGTTCGGCAAGAAGAGATTGTTTAAAGGCGTCCCTTCTTTCATTCATCACTGGAAGGAAAAATTTTTCTTTATCTCATGCTAATCTCTAAAGTTATAATTAGGACTTCTTCCTTAGGGACAACTGAGGGACTCATTCCGTCGAGCTCCTAGTTTGGAGAAGGACGATCTTGATTTTATCAACAAACTTAGAATTTTTCGAGCTCTCCTCCTTTTCAAATTTATAAAAGATTAAACTCTATTCAATCTGGGCCTAAGTCCCTTCAATTCAATAGGTATATTTTCTAATTCTGTGGGTTACTTTCTTGTCCTTCCCTCTAATGGCAATTCATTTTTTTTATAGAAATGGACACAAGCGAACTTCAGAAGCTTTCTTAGGGGCTTTGAGCCCATAAAAGGAAGGATGCTGTGCCCGGTAAGCCTTTAAAAAAGATAAGGGTCGATGCCTCGAGCTCACCGCAGGCATTGTTGATGTCACCGCAACCACTGCCGCCACTGATGTTGCTGCCGCCATCGAGATTGTAGCACTTCTAGCTTCCTCAAGTCCTCCAGTCGAGGTTCAAACTTTGGAGCCTCCCATCGAAAAGAAAAAGGGAGTGGAGAAGAAAAGAGCAAAGATAGCCTCTAAAAAGGTCTAGGGCAAGACTCGTCCCAGTGGGTCCAATGCTTTTGAAGAGGATCTAGAAGAAAACCCTTTCTACAACTAGGAGATTGACAAGAAATTGATCGATGGATGCACTTTGATCAAGGTTGTGGACAAAATTATTGACATCGATCCTGAGCAGCATACTTGGGACTCTCTAGGGTCCTTCCTTGAGGTAACCACTTTGCCTTTTTTCTTTGATTGACTTGTTTATGAACTTCTTCATTTGTATAACTTACTTTATTATTTCTGTAGATAGGTTACCAACTGCTCGCCAATATTAAGGCGATAAACCACATGAGGTCAGAGGTGGTGAAGATTCAAGAGGATCATCAAGCTGAGACCAGCCGCCTTCTTGAAGAGAAAGCCGAGGTTGACCGTCTCCTTGAAAAAAAAATGGCCGAAGTTGGGAGCCTTCAGAAGATGGTAGAAAATGCTGAACATGCCTTGACGAAAGCAAAGGAAGAACTAAACCTGGAGATCAAGAGGAGGGAGAGGGCCAAAGCCAAAGTTACTGAAGTGAGAAAACATGTCTCAAAGTAGCTTCAAGAAGCAATGACTCGTGCGGTGGAAGAGTTCAAGGCTTCTTCAAAGATGAAGGACATAAAAGTCGAGTTTGTCCAGTTGTCTTTCATCAAGGAGTACGAGCTCTGCCAGAAGAATATGATCGATAGATTTTTCAAGCTCAACCTCAGCTTCTTGGATGAATGAGCTTCTGATGATGAGGCGGGACCATCTTTCCCGACCATCGATCTTCTGCCGATCGATCCTTCCTCCACTATGCCTCTTGTCACACCTACTCCCTCTGCTGTCAAAAAACCTGCACCAACTAAAATCACGCCGAACTCCTCTACTACTCCTCTAGAGGTTTGAGATCTCATATTATTATACTTTTTCATTTTTCCTTCTTTCATGTACTTAAAGAATATTTTGATTAATGAAAACATACCTTTTCATTAGCGATATCCTTGCATTATAATATATATCTTTACATACTAAATGCAGTCTCCTATCGAAACTGATCCTTTGCCTTAAGGTATTTCCTTAAAGGCTCATATCAGGCATTTAAAGAAAGAAGTTCACCAGTCCAAAAAGAAGTTAAAGAAGGTAGAAGATGAACTTCAAAAGTCGAAGAAAAATTATTTGGAGGCCACAATTGAGATTACTCATCTTCGTCAAGCGCATAAAACATGAATTATATTAATAAAAAAACATCATCTGAAAGAAGAGCTTGAGGAGATTAAAAGGTGTGCTAGCCAAATGTCCTAGATCTTGACAGGCAAGATTTGCTCTCTAGAGGCCAAACTCCATGAAGCGAGAGAAAAAAATCGATCAATTTGAGAGAGGTTCGGCATGAGCTCAGAGTCAAGCAGAATTCGTCTAGGACTAGTCCAAGAAGTTCTCTAACCTTCAGAAATAGCTAGACGATGCTGAAAAAGCATACGATACCTATTAGATCGATTGGTGTAGGTGGATCGATGATTATAAAAAAAACTCAGGATGGCGAATTTTGAGATAATGCAGCTTCAAAAGCAGTTGGCGAATAAAGACCAGTCTAACTTGAGAATAAATTTAGATGAAATTGCCATCTTGAAGAGTTCTCTTGGGGATCTCACTGTGACTTTTGAGAGTACTGAGAGGGAGCTCCATGAGCTCAAAATTTAGATAGTTTACCAGAAAGGTTTAGTGAAGGATGCTGAAGCTGAGCCAGTGGTTTTATAGAAGAGACTAAAAGAAATGGAGGATGATCTTCGGAGGTCTAATAAATTGCTTGGTGAGAGCTTAGCAGCGAGACAGGACCTCAAAGATAAAGTTGAAGATTTGAAATATTTTTTTGTACTAACTAGGGCCGGTAGTCCAAAGTTTGAAGGTTCGGAACCTTCTTCTTAGGACTTCGACTATTTTTTCTTCTTCTTTTTTGAATGGTCTAGCAGACCTCCATTGTAATAAATTTTATGTTAATGAAGTGATATTCCTTTAATTTCTTCTTCACTGCTGTCTTGATTGAATATTAATATACTTCTTTTCTTGCATTGTTTTTGATATTTGGATTGCATTTCAGAATGACGTTCTTGGCCTATCATTTTATAGATCTATCCCCCTTGTCTATGATCAAGGATCTCGTGACTTAGTTAGGAGCTAATACTTTCTTGTCTAAGAACTGAGAGTCTTTATTCCATGCCTGTAATTAACTTCTTGTTTAAAGATCTAGGGCTTTGTCAAGATGAGGTTCTCTTATTCCTATCGTGAATAGATGTTGTTCTTGTTGAAACAAGATCCTTCTTTTTGTTTTTGGCAAGATCATTGGGGTATAAAAGGATCGTTGAGGAGGCCTCTTCTCATTACCTCTTATTTACAAATAGGAGGTCTTCTATCCCCTGTAAGGATCTTCCTCTACGTCAGGATGAGATTCTCCTCCTGTTCCTGATGTGGTTGGCTATCTTTCTTGTTAGGATGAGATTCTCCTCCTATTTCTAACAAGACTGTCGGGGCTCAAAAGGGCTATTGACAGAGCCTCTCCTTTTTTCATGTCAGAATGAGATCCTCCTCCTGTTCTTGACATGATTGGCTTTTATCCTTGTTAGGATGAGATTCTCCTTCTACTCCTAACAAGGACGTTGGAGAATAAAAGGATCGTTGAAAGGGTCTCTCCTCTTTTTTTATATTAGGATGAGGTCCTCCTCCTATTTCTGACATGGTTAGCTTTTATCCTTATTAGAATGAGGTTCTTCTTCTGTTCCTAATAAGGGCTTCAGAGCACAAAAGGGCCATTGAAAGAACCTCTTCTCTTTTTTCATATCAGGATGAGATCCTTCTCCTATTCCTGACATAGTTAGTTTTTATCCTTATTAGGACGAGATTCTTCTTCTATTCCTAACAAGAGCATCAGAATACAAAAGGACCGTTGAAAAGGTTTCTTCTTTTTTTTATGTCAGGATGAGGTCCTCCTCCTATTTTTGATATGGTTGACTTTTATTTTTGTTAGGATGAGGTTCTCCTCCTACTCCTAATAAGGGCATCGAGATATAAAAGGACTATTGAAAGGGCCTCTCTTTTTTTTTTTATATCAGGATGATGTCCTCCTCCTATTTCTAATATGGTTGAATTTTATCCTTATTAGGATGAGGTTCTTCTCCTATTTCTATCAAGGATATCGGGACACAAAAGGGCCATTGAAAGAGCCTCTCTCCACTTCCTCCTATTTATAATCAGGAGGCCTTTTACTTTATTTAAAAGTGAAGTTCGGTTGGATAATTTTCTGTCATTGTACGGCTTTACACTAAAGATAAGAATTGTTAAAAAAAATTTTATTAAAATGGTCATTGATAGTACATTCATAGAATTTTTGAATTCCAAGGTTGCAGGAACGTTGACCCTTCAAGCTCTTTTAGATAATAAATTTTTGGTCGGACAATTTTCACGACCTCATAAAGAACTTTCTAGTTCGGGGTGAGCTTCTCTTGATTCTATGGCTGTGAAATATCTACTCGTCGAAGTACCATATCTCTTACTCTGAATGTTTTATTCTTCACTTTTGAGTTGTAGTGATGAGCTATTCTTTGTCTGTAAGTGGCCATTCTAATCGAGCTTTTTTCTGCTTTTCCTCCAACAGATCGAGGTTTGCCTTGAGATCTTGTGAATTATTTTGTTTATTAAAAGCTTCTACTTGCACTGAGGAAAGTTCAAGTTCAATCGGGATGACAGCCTTTGTTCCAAAGGCCAACGCAAAAGCGGTTTCTCCTATTGGCAGTCTTTAGGGAGTTTGATAGGCCTAGAGCACAAGATAGAGTTCATCCACTCATGTACCTTTCACCTTCTCAAGTTTTACTTTTATCTCCCGAAGTAGAGTTCTGTTGGTTACCTCGGCTTCACCATGTGCTTGAGGATGCACCATAAATGTAAAATGATGAAAAATATTCAAGTCTTCACAGAATTCGACAAACTTTGCTTCTATAAATTGGTGTCCATTATCGATGATTAGCATCCGAGGTAGGCCAAATTTGTGAACTATCGACTTCTAAATGAAGTCTTGCACCTTGGCTTCAGTTATTTTTGCTAGAGGTTCAGCCTCTATCCACTTAGTAAAATAGTCCACTGCCATCGAAAGAAATTTCTACTGTCCAGATGTCATGAGAAGAAGCCCAAGATATCCATCCCTCACTATGCAAATGGCCGAGGAATGATTAAGGGTGTGAGTTGTGTAGCCAGTTATCTCTGAATATTTGCATTCCTCTGACATTGATCATATTTTTTCACATAGTTTATGGCATCTTGATGCATGGTTGGCCAATAATATCCTTGTTGAAGTAATTTGTAAGATAAAGATCTAATTCCTAGATGGTTTCCATATATTCTCTCATGCACTTCTCTTAGAGCATAATCAGCTTCGGAAGGTCAGAGACACTTGAGAAGTGGCAAGAAATACGTTCTCTTATATAGCTTATTTTCATACAAAATATAATGGGAGGCTTAATTTCTTAATTTTCAAACTTTCTTGGGGTCTCTAGGAACAACTCCATCTTTAAGATATGAAATTAACGGATCAATCCAACTGGACTCATGGTCGACCTGCATTACTGCTTGGGATTCTTCCGAGCTTGGACACTGTAGAATTTTAAAGAAAACTTTTTTTGGCAATTCACTTGGGGCCAGAGTTGCTAGCTTAGAAAAAAGATCGACTCTGGTATTCTCTACTCTGGAGATGTTGAATATCAAAGCTATCAAAGGTCGAGGTTAAACTTCTTACTTTCTCTAAGTACTTCTTTAGGCTTTCCTCTCAAGCTTTGTAGGTATTGCTGACCTATCCCACCACCCTACTTCCAGTTCTTTAGTTATCCTCAATCCCGAGATTAGGGCTTCATATTCAACTCCATTATTGATGGCGACAAACTCGAAGCGTAGAGTATACTCAACTATAATTCCTTCTAGATTAATTAGAATCAGTCTTGCACTTGCCCTTGAGGCATTGGATGAATCATCTACGTACAAAGCCCAGAAATTTTTAGGAAGATCAACTTTTTCTTTAGAATAAGCAAGAGTATGAACTTCTTGGTGCTCAGGTTCAGCTTCGTATAGGATGGTGCACCCTACCATAAAGTCAATCAATATCTAAGCTTTAATGAACGACCAAGGTTGAAAATTGATATCAAACTTGGTCAGCTCAATCATCCATTTTGCTATCCTTTCCAAAATATCAGGTTGGTGAAGAACTATTTTTATAGGCTGATCAGTGAGGAAGATAATTATATGCCCCTAGAAATAATGTCGGAGCTTCCTGGTTGCAATCAACGAAGCATAAGTAAATTTTTCTAGTTTGATATACCTTATCTCCGCATCTCTCAGAACTCTATTTATATAGTAGACCAATTTTTGAATTTTAGCTTCTTATCTGACTAGGATAGCTCCAATAGTCACTAAGGACATCACCAAATATAAAAATAATTCTTCTCCAGATTTAGGCTTGGCGAGGAGTGAGAGTGAACTAAGATAATTCTTCAATTCTTCAAAAGTCCGCTGACACTCAAGAGTCCAATTGAAGTTCTTGGACTACTTAAGTACTTGAAAAAAGGGTATGCAATGCTCCATCGATCTCGAGATAAAGTGATTCAGGGCTACCACTTTGCTTGTAAGGCGCTAAACTTTTTTTATTATTTTAGGAGCATTCATCTCTTGGATGGCTTTAATCTTCTTAGGCTTGCCTTGATGCCACATCCCGATACCATGAATCCTAGGAACTTTCTTGCAATCACTCCGAAAGCGTACTATGTAGGGTTTAGCTTCATCTTATACTTTTGGAGGGTGCAGAAGGTCTCTTCAAAGTCGATAATGTGATTTGATGAAGATCGACTTTTAACAAGCATGTCATATATATAGACCTCCATATTTTGATGGATCTACTTCTTGAAGATTTTGTTCACTAAATGCTGTTAAGTAACATCTACATTCTTTAGTCTAAATGGCATAACCCTGTAACAATAAAGACCAAGGTCAATAATAAAAGCAATTTTTTTCTCATCTTTTGGTGCCATTCGGATTTGATTGTAGCCAGAGAAAGCATCCATGAAAGTGAAGAGCTCATGGCCCGAGGTTGCATCCACCAGTTGATCAATTCTTGATAGGGGATAGCTATCTTTTGGGTAGGCCTTGTTCAAGTCTGTAAAGTCTATATACATCCTCCACTTGCCATTTGCCTTCTTAATGAGGATAATGCTAGCAATCCAATCCGGATAGTTAAAAAATACCATAAATTTAGCAATAAAAATATTAATTTAATAATTAATTTATATTTATTTTTAAAAATTAATAATTAATTTTTATATATTTTTAAGAAATTAATATTTTTTTATTAATTAAAAAATAATAAAAATAAAAAATAAAATATTATTATTAAAAAAAAAAATTAGTTATAACAAAATAATTTTGAAGTAAATTAGAGCTAAAATGAAATAGATATGAATTTCTAAAGAAAAAAATTAAAATAAAAAAGGAAAATGGCTCAGTTGGCTTATCAAGTCAAGCCATAAAGCCAAGCTAAGCCAACATGCCGCTCAAGCTGGCTCAACCAAATAAGCCAATTAGCTGATCCATGAAACCAGGCATGGACCACCAGCTCAGCAACATTCTGCCAATCATAGCCTGCCACGTGGTGGACCAAGACTGTTAAAGGGTCTACAAGAAATTTATCATGTCGTACAGGGATAAAATGATAATTTCACAAGGCTTGGCGCATGCTGATTGGTCCGATCTTCAAATGCACTTGGTTTATATGGTCCATAGCTATAGAAATTGTACCATTGTGCAGTCTAGATTGATGCTGGTCCAGATCCAACGATCAAGGTGGTTTCTAATTTTGAATTGGTTTTTTCAGCTCTCCCTGATCGTGATCTAATGGTCGACAGCACTCAAAACTCAAATCCAATAGCCCAAAAAGCTCCCGACAGCAATCCAACCTGCCAACGGTGATCTAACAGCCAAATCTCCTCCTGATTAAAGCGATCAGATGGTCAGAAATTAATTTGACCTGATTTAGGCTTTTAAAACTCATTTTTTGGATCGTTTGATCAGAATTTGATGGCCAGAATTTAGAAAACTCAACAAAATTTGTCCAAAAGCTCTTTTAATCTAATTTTTGTTAGGATTTCTTCATATTTTATCGATCAAACTCCTCTATAGTCCCATATTGCCTACAAAGAAGATATTCAGCCCTTCTAAATCTATTTAAAGGACTCCAAGCCTCCAAAATCAATTATCTTCGATCATGAAAAGGAGTTTGGTAAAGGTTAGAGCCATGCTTAGGTTAGAGGCTGCTTCAAAGCAATGGATGCTGCAAAGAAGAGCTAGCTTCTATACCATCTCAATGCTGACGTCGATTCAAGATCAAGATCAGCTATTTTTAATTTTTTTTTATTTTTTTCTAAATTTTATGTATTCAAATTATGAACTTTAATTTTAATACAAATTTTTTTTATGCACTTTAAATTTTAACTTTTTATTTATAATTTAATTTCTATATTTTAATTATTATTCTTTATTTTATTACAAGTAGATGCTAAGATCTAACTAGTAGATCTTAGTATCAAGTTTATTATTCCACCCTATTTAATTTTTCTCTTTATTTATTTTTCAACTTCAAAAAATTTTTTTTTTAAAATCAAAAATTTTAAACTAAAATAATACCTTCTTTGTGGATTCGATCCAACTCACTACTTACTATCTATTTTTAATTATTTTAAAAAGTCAAAATTAAACTGATAAACATGACTATTTTTTAATTTCAATTTTATCTTTTTTTTTAATAAAATTAAAAATTTTAAAACTAAAATACTACCTTCTTTGTAGATTCGATCCAACTTACTACTTGTTATCTATTCTTAAATTATTTAAAAAGTCAGAATTAAACTGATAAACATGGTGTCTTAACAACAACATCATGCTCTTATCAATACTGTACTTCCTGGATGAACCCGACTTTAAGAAATTTGTCAACCCCATCCATAATGGCTTTCTGTCTCTCTGGTGCAAAGTTGCACTTCTTCTATTTCACTGGCCGACATTTGAGATTCATATCCAGTCGGTGCTTCATGACTTTAGCATCAATTTCAGGCATGTCCATAGGTATCTAGGCAAAAACATCAATATTCTTCCATATTTATAATATATTTTTTATTTATAATGCATATTTGTTTACAATGCATTGGTATAAAATGTAAGTTCCACACATGATTTAATTATAGCATCACCATTTTTATAATGGATAAGGGATGGATGAAGTTTAGTAGGCTTTCGTCAGAATATAAGGTTGGACTTCAAATATTTCTTAATTTTGCTATAAAAAAATTTGGGAACCATGGACTTATCCAATATCCTTGTAAGAAGTATATGGGTGGACTCTGGCTATCTTATCAAGATGTAAATGATCACCTTACTATTTATAACTTTAAATCTGGTTATGAAATTTATTGGGATCAATATGGTAAGGGCAAGCCGTAAGGAGGCGATCAACATGGAGGAGTAGAACAAATGGTTCGTGATATTTTTTTACTTATTGGCCATAATGATGGTGCATCTACATCTATGTCTGATCCTATGGTTGGTGGAATGACAAACAGTGAGAATGTGGAGAAGGTCTGCAAGTTGATGGAGGATACTAATGTTCTGTTATATTCCGAATGTGAAAAGATGATGAAGCTTGAGTTCTTAATTCGATTGTATCATATGAAATGCTGTAATGGGTTTAGTAATAACGAAGTAAACTGCATACTAGAGCTTTTAGGGGACATTCTTTCGGATAATGCATAAATTTTGAAGAATAATTATGAGACATCGAAGATTATTAAATAGCTGAACTTTACTTACACCAAGAGACATCCATGTTCCATTGATTGCATGCTTTATTGGATGCGAGATGCCAACGAAACTTATGCACAAGGTACGGTATATCAAGATGAAAATAGAATAAAGACGTCACATTGATCACTACTATAAAAATGGCCTATGGCAGTGCTTACTATGGCAGCGATTTTCGAAATCGCTGCCATAGCTCCTACGATAGTGATTTTCGTTAACCGCTACTATAGGTCGGATCTATGGTAACAGTTTTTGTAACCGCTACCATAGGTCTGACATATAGCAGTGGTTATAGAAAATCACTGTCGTAAGTCGGACCTATAGTAATGATTACAAAAAATCACTGCCATAGGTCGACCTATAATAGTGGTTCATTATAACTACTATCATAAGTCAGATCTATAGCAGCGGTTAGTAGAAATTGCTGCTATAATCTGATTTATAGCAGCGATTAATTATAACCGCTACCATATATTTTTTTAAATATTATATAATTTTAAAATTTAATGTTCATCTTTATCATTTATTATCTAAATAATTATCATTAGAGTATCGTCGCAAAAGATCGCCTCGATCCGATGGCCCTAGCTTCATCGATCAGAAAAATTTGATTTCGACGACTACGAACGACGATACGATGATCTGATAGATGAAGACCTTCGATGAATTCAAAAACCTGCAATGATGATATCGATGATGTTTGTAGCATATTATCAAAATTTTACTTCAATCGGATATCGTTATCTTGGTCAATTTAGTATAGGCTAATTTCGATCATTAAATGATAAACGAATGATCAAAGGATCAAATGGTGTCCGATTATGAGGTAATATTTTTTATAAATGATCTTGGCAACTACTTTAATCATTTTTTATAGTGGTGATTATAAAATTCAACTCGTGAGATGAAGAACGATCTAAAACTATACATCTTTTGATAATCATTCTGAAACTTTACTAGTTGTTATGCTCGTGCTTTTGCAATATCTACTTAATATGAATAGTTTATATGAAAATGATTTAAATTTTACTATCATCATCGTATAAAATATTTAAAATTATAATAAAAATTATTTAACTAAAAATTATCTCATAATCGGATGCCATTTAACCCTTTGATCGCTTGTTTCTAATTTAACGGTCGAAATCATTCCATACTAAATTAACCATGATAACGATATCTGATTGAAGTAAAACTTTGATAGTATGCTACAAACATCATCGAGATCATCGTTATAGATTTTTGAATCCATCGGAGGTCTCCATCTATCAGATCATCGCATCATCATTTATGATCGTCGAAATCGAATTTTTCTAATCGATGAAGCTGGGGCCATCGGATTAAGGCGATCTTTTGCGATGATACTCTAATGATAATTATTTAGATAATAATTGGTGAAGATGGGCATTAAATTTTAAAATTATATAATATTTAAAGAAAAAATGAAAAAAAATTATTTTCCACCTATGGCAGTGGTTATCAAAAATCACTGCTATAGATCTACAGCAGCGGTTATAGAACCGCTGTCGTATATCTATGGTAGCAGTTTTGGATAACTATTGTCATAGATCTATGGCAGCGGTTTGATAACCACTGTCGTAAATTAGGTTAAAAATTTCTAAATTTTTTCCTTCCCTCTTGTGCGCGCTCGATCTCTCTCTCTCTCTTCCCCTTCTCTTCATTGCCGGTGAGGCTCCTCCCCTCCCCGACCGACGTCGCCTCTCCTCCCCCTCCATCGGCGTCGACCCTCCTCCCTTTCCGACCGACGTCGCCCCTCCTTCCCCCTCGATCGGTGCCACCCCTCCTTCCCCCTCCCTCTCCGGCCCCTCCATCCCTGGCCACCCCTCCCGCCACCCACCACCCCCACTCGGCCCCCCACCCTCCATCCGACCCTTCCTCGGCCCCCCGTGAAACCCTCCCTCTGGCGAACCCCCATCTGACCCTCCTTGGCCCCCATGAAACCCCTCCGATGAACCCCCCTCCAACCTCGCTCGGCCCCCCACGAACCCCCCCCCCCCGCTTCCCCATCTAACCCTCCCTCGGTCCCCAGCGAACCCCCCTCCCTCCGACGAACCCCCATCTGACCCTTCCTCGGCCCCCTATGAAGCCCCCCTCCGATGAACCCCCATCCATCCTCGACCCTCCATCGGACCTCGTGAAACCCCTCCCCCACACTCTATCCTCCTTCGACCCCGGTACGAAATCAAACCCTCCTTCCGATGAGCCCTCCTCCACCCTCCTTCGACCCCCGCGAAACTCCACCCCCCCACCACCACCACCATTCTGATCCTCCTCCAGTTGAGTGTGAAGCCTCCTTCGGCCTCCTCATCACTGTGCCCCCCTCCTCCTGGCTTCCCATCCCTGACCGTCCCTGCTCTATCTCTTTTCTCTTTTTCTCTCTTCTCTATCTCACTATTTTGCTTTTGTTTTGTAAGTTACCTCTAATGCCGTCGTCCTCCTCTAGCATCATCGCTGACGACCCTCGAAGCTTTCGGTGCGACTTTCTCTCTATAGCCATAGGTATAATTTTTTTTTTAGTTTTATAGTATTATTTATTAATCATATATATTTATAATAATTTATAGAATATTTATAATAAATATTATAAATATTTATTATAAATATTTATAATTATCTACATACCATAGTTTTTGGGCCATACCATGGTGGTAGCCTTGGGTCGTACCATGTTGGTGGCTGTGGACTAGATCTGTCAATGGATTGGGTTCAGATCAAAACCTGAATATTTAGATTTGGATCCAATTTTAATTACTGATATTGGATTCGAACCCGAATACCCAATGGATCTATACTTGAGAGAGGAAGGGAGGGATCCAGCCTCACCGCCATCATTGGAAGGGAGGGGGTCCAACCTCACCGCCATCATTAGGAGGGAGGAGGTCCAGCCTCGCCAGCGATGGAGATCGAGAGAGGGAGAGTGGAAGATCGAGAGAGCGAGAGGAGGGAGGGGGTCTGACCTCATCGACATCACTAGAAGGGATGGGGTTCGTTCTTACTGGCGAGGGAGATCAAGAGAGGGAGAGAGGAAGATCGAGAGATGGAAAAGTTGGGAGAGAGGGGTTTAGCCTCATCGTCGTCGCCAGTGAGAGAGATCGAGAGAGGAAGAGAGGGAGTGATCAAGGGGATGGCACATAGCCGAGCCAGCTTGGATACGTAGCCGAGCTGGCTTGGGCCGTGATCGAGCCAGCTAGGGGAGGACCCTAGTCGGATGTCTAAAGCATGGAGCCGACTATCTCAGGCACGAAGCTGGCTTGACTTTCGAGCGAATAGAATTTGATATGTCATGATGTTATATTGATTAATGTTCATTAACGTTGCAGATCACGATGGCACCAAAATGCCATCTAGCTTTCACCTCTGCCCCTCGATGGGTTACGCACAGTTTAGCATCCTAGGAGCAGTCGGAGCATACTCCATCCACCTTGATATTGATTGCTTAGGAACCTCCATCGTTGATATCTATTCCACCGACGGTATCTACTCCACCGATAGCTGAGCCTCTACCATCACCCATATCTGAAGTACATGCTACTACGCAGGCATCTGAGTGTATATTTTTATTATATTAGCATAATTTTATTTTTTATATAGTATTTATATACTTATATATTTGCATAACGTATTTGCATTGTAGGTGCATCATCCAGTCGAATATTTCATGATTCCACATGTATGGCACATGTGTGGAACCATCAGTATCAGGTGATGGTCTATTATGATGCGGAGGGAAGGTTGGTAGGGGAGACCGCATGGGAGATGCATTCCTTTTTTGGAGTGCTTGTGAGGCAGTCGAACATCATTCCCATAGAGCCTAGAGACTGATGTTTGATGGATGCTACCATCAGGGATCGGGTATGGGAGGAGATATAGATAAGTACGTGTATCATAGTTATATTTATGCATTTTATATGTTTACACTATATATGTTTGATTAAAATAATTTTGTAACTGATTTTTGATAAATTTATATAGAGGAGGTATGACTTTTTCGATCATGAGAGGGCTTGAGATATCCGACTGAAGAAGATCGGAGAGTTATACCAGGGTTATAAGGTCAAGCTCCATAGAAGATGGCTTGAGCACCGATGAGACACTTTGAAGGAGCTTATTTTCTAGATACAGGACTGTCCTCCAAGTTAGTGGAAGAGGATGGTTAGACACTGAAGGAGCTTGAAGTTCGAGGTAAAATTTTTAACTTTTAAATTTTTTAATACGCTTAAAGTTTTATTTAAATATTTTTTAAATATTTATTATTTATTTGAATACTTGTTAGGCTACCTTCCATTAGAATCAAAAGAACCGTGCAGCCCAAGAGTATACGCACACTTTAGGCCACGAGTCTATGGCCAGTCGTGTATATAGAGAGGTAATTAATTCTAAATCTTACTGGATAAATTAAATTCATATTTTTTATTATCTTTTTGATAAATTTATTCTTTGTTATAGTTGATGAGAGATGAAGTGATGTCCAGTCATAGCAAGATCTTTCGATCCAGCCACATGGACAAGACGGGCAGATCGATGAACATCGCGATCAAACATATTTTTATAAGTATTAAATATATTAGTATATATAATTAGTATTATAGCATTTCTTATAAAATTTTATTTTAATTTATAATTATAGGATCAGTTAGATGCGCTCACGAGCGAGGGCCCGGATACCTCTGGGCCTCATGACCATCTGTCTTAGGTCTTAAGGCCTGAGCACTCTGGGAGGATCCGATGCAGGTCCGAACACATGCCGACGAGCTATTGGTCCGAGGTGAGCATCTCCTTACAGACTTTTGATATCATCAGTCGGAAGGAGCATGAGGAGGCATTGGTACGGGCAGATCGAACTGAGGAGCGCGCATCTCATCTGGAGGGCATCATTAGAGACATGATGTCGACACTCAGCGCACATTTTGGAGTTACAGACTTCAAGGATATGTTGGCCTGCATTCTAGCTCCAGCTCTAACTTCGACTCTGGCTCCAACTCTGATGATGTAGATTTAGGAGATTTTTGATGTATTTTATTTTTTTTAAAAAAATATTATAATAAATTTTATTTGATAATAAAATTTTAGCATTTTAGAATAATTTTTATATTTATTATATTTTTTTATATTATATATCTATATTTATCAGGCAAAATATATAAAAAAATAAAAATTTTATTTTTTTTAATTATTTAAGATCTACGACAGTAGTTTTATAACCGATATCATATCCATGCCAACCGCTGCTGCCATATCCGTGTCAATCGCTGTCATAGATTTCTAGTACAAACGGTGTCAACTGTTGTATTAGATCTATGACAGCGGTTAAGAAATCGCTGCTATAGATACCTATAGCAGCAGTTATCTATAGCAGCGGTTATGTAACCACTACAATAGACTATCTATGGTATAACCGCTATCTTAGAGCTACGACAATGGTCGTAGTAACAGCGATTAAAAAACCACTATCATAACCTATGGCAGCAATTTTTTGGGCTACGGTAGTGGTTATGAACTACTGTCGTAGCCCTTTTTTGTAATAGTGGATCCATGTATCTCAAAAATTGATGTGGCACTTTTTGTTGATTTTGAGACTATAAAAGTTATTTATATCGGTAAGAACATCGAAGGACATGAGATGGTATGAAGAGGACTGAACAAAAGATGAAGCATTGAGGCATCCAGTCGATGGAGAGGCATAGCAGAAGTTTAATGAAATATATTCTAACTTTGCACAAGAGATACGCAATGTGAGGTTGGGCTTGTCATGCAATGATTTCAAGTAGTTCAAGCACATGAATACCGTTCATAGTATATGGTCAATGTTTATTCATATTTACAATCTCCTACGATAGATGTGTATGAAAAAAATCCTTTGCTTTCATGATACTGCTCATCCCTAAATCGATGGAGGTAGGTAATGACATTGATGTCTATTTACAACCTCTTATTGCCGAGCTAAAATAGTTATGGAGCATTCAAGGTATTCTAACTTTTGATACTTTGATGAATGAGTCATTCTCCATGCATGCAGCACTTCTATGGATAATAAATATCTTTCCAGCTTATGCCCTATGTTGGATTGGAGCACGAAAGATGAGCTAGCATGCTCGGCTTATGGAAAAAATATTTGATCTAAAAGGTTGACACATCGGAGAAGCTTTAGCTTTATGGAACATTGACATTTTCTCCATCGAAACCATCCATACAGAAGGGATGCATGCTCCTTCGATGGTACTATTAAAAAAGATGAGGTGTCTAGCTGGATGTCTTGGAGTGAGGTGTTGAGAGAATTGAATGGTTTCGATGTTGAAATTAAAAAATATGTTCCGATTGATGGTGAGAAGAGGAAGCGTCGATCAAAGATAGATGACACACTTTAATTGGAGGAAAAAAAACATGTTCTTTGATTTGCTATATTGGAAGATAAACTTATTGTGCCACTGCTTAGATGTAATGTACATTGAAAAAAAAGTGTGCGAGCTCCTACTGGCAACAATCTTGAACATCAAGGATAAGACCAAAGATGACTTGAATTCTTGATTTGATTTGAAAAAATGTGATGTTAGGAGATCACTCCATCGAAGCCAGTAGGGGGAGAATTGTAGAGGCTTTCTTATGCATACTATATTATGAATGCCTTTGAATGGTCCATATTTCTTCATGTGTTGGTGAATGTAAAAGTCCTAAATGAGTGCTCAAGCAACATATCAAAATGTGTAAATAGTAAAGATATCAAACTTAGAGGATTGAAGACTCATGATTATCATGTATTGATGTAGGAGTTGATCCCAATAACTATTCACCATATGTTGCCAAAAAATATCAAAATTGTTGTTATTCATCTTTGCATCTTCTACAAAGATATTTGTGCGATGAGATTATTTAAGAAAAATATGAAGAAAATGAAGGCAAGAATGATGACAATATTATGTGATCTAGAGAAGATATTTTCATCATTATTTTTCATAGTTATGATGTATCTCATCATGCACCTTGCGGAGAAAGTTGCACTTGGAAGCTCAGTGTTCTGTCGATGGATGTACCTCACTGAAAGAAATATTCAAACACTAAAATTTTATGTAAGGAATATGAATTGCCCAAAGGAATCCATAGCAGAAGGTTATTTGGATTAGAAATATATGGATTTTTATACCATATACTTAAACAAGCTTGAGACATATCGTAACTAGCTAATGAGGAATCAGGATGATCAGTATAAGCCAATTAAGCTTATATTTGAGTCCATTCCATAGCTAGGTAGATTTTTCACTTCATATCGCTTCACTGATTTGAGCATTAAGGAAAAGGGATAAGACGCACCGCTATGTACTTTTCAACTGTGATGTCATTAAGCCATACATAAGGTGAGTACTCAATTTTATTTATTTCATAATACTTAGAAAAAAATATTCTATTACACCTAAATTCATTTTTTGTGTATGTAGCAAATACAATAAGATTATAAGAGTAAAATATAATGCTCTAAGTATGCGGGAGAAAGAAGAAATATATAGCAAAGAATTTTTTGAGTGGTTCAAAGATCATGTAAGCGAGTACATATTCTTGCCTTGTGCATCTTATTTGAAAATGTTTACTAATTAGGTGTCATCTTCTTAGGTATGGAGATTACCGCTCGGTGATGTGAGCCCTAAAGTGCATGCTCTTTCAATGAAACCAAATCGTACCATATGTGAATATAAACAGCATGTCATTAATGGCTATAGGTTGAATATTTACAATCGATCCATAAACATGGCAACACAAAATAGTGGTCTGACGTTGAGCGCCACCACTGGACGTTATGCTAGCTCGAGAGATTTACAACCTCGTATGGAGAATCTAAACTATTATAGGATGGTGAAGAAGATAGTCATCTTGGACTACTATTCTAAATAAAGAATTGTGTTGATGAAATACGATTGGTTTGACACCTTATCTCAGTCAAGAATGAAGATTGATGAGTATGATTTTACTCTCGTCAATATGCAATGCCATCTCTGTACTAAGGAATCATATATACTTGCCTCCCAAGCTAGTCAAATCTTCTACGTTAGTGATCCTTTGGAGCCTCAATGGGATATTGTTGTGAGGATAGTGCTTAGGCATATCTTTGATGATACCAAGGTTGATGACGATATTAGACCATGCATATAAAGTGCTCCTCTAGGACAAAACTTATCTAGTGCTATTGAGGTCCTAGATATATTTGTTAGGAGCGATGATAATGTTCATATTATAGATGCCACTAGATAATGAGTTCAACATTCTGATATAAATATTAGAGTCTATTTATTGATGCTCTACTAATATTATTATTCAATATATTATATTGGTTAATATTTATTAACATTGTAAGTCACGATGGCATCGAAACATCATCTAGCTTTCACCCCTATCCCTTGGTAGGCTACGCGGAGCTCCGCATCTAAGGCGCAGTCGGAGCATACTCCATCCACCTCTGCATCGGCTTTGATTTCGACTGTCCAAGCACCACCGATATCTACTCCACCAGCATCTGAGCCTCCATCATCAGCCACATCTCCGGCAAATGCTCCACCCACCGATGAGTCTCCACTGGTATCCATGTTGCACAATCCAATGACTAGTGAGAGTAGATTTTTATTATGTTAATTATTTATTTATTTTTTTGTATAGTTATTATATATTTATATATTTGTATAATATATTTTCATTATAGGTGCATCATTCAGTAGGATATTTTATGGTCCCACATGCATGCCGCATGTGTGGAACTGCCAACATCAGGTCATGTGGAGTATGATCGAAAGTGGAGGCTAGTCGGGGCGGCCGCACAGAAGATGCATTCTTTTTTTGGAGTGCTTATGAGGTGCTCCAACATTATTCATGTTGTGCCCGTAGACTGATGAGTGATGGATGCTAGCATCAGGGAGTAGGTATAGGAGGAGATTTAGATAAGTGTATCTTAATTATATATGCATGTGATACATTTATACTATACTTGATTAGAATAATTTTGTAACTAATTTTTAATAACTTTTTATAGAGGAGGTATGACTTTTCAGATCATGAGCAGGCTTGAGATCCCTATCTGTAGAAGATTTGAGAGTTATACTAAAACTACAAGATCAAGCTTCACAGAGGATGGCTCGAGCACCAATGGGATACTCTGGAGGAGCTTATTCCTTGGATTCAGAACTATCCTCCGAGTCAGTGGAAGGGGATGGTTAGGCATTGGAAGAGCCAGGAGTTCCAGTTTAATTTCTAATTTTTAAATTTTTTAATATACTAATAATTATATTTGAATATCTTTTAAATACTTGTTATTTAAATACTGATGATTTAAATACTTTTTATACTACCTTCCATTAGAATTGAGAGAATCGGATGGCTTAGGAGCACATGCACACTCTCAACCATGAGTCTATAGTCAGTTGTGTGCATAGAAAGGTAATGAATTCTGAATCTTAGTTTACAAATTAAATTGATATTTTTTTTGCATGTTTCTAATAAGCTGATCAATTATTATAGCTGACAAGAGAGGGGGTGATGCCCATCCGTAGCACCATTTTCTGATCCAATCGTACGGACAAAAAGGACAAGTTGATGAACGTCGTGATTGAAAGAATTTTTGTAAGTAATAAATAGATTAGTATGATTGGTATTATAACATTTCTTATGGTATTTTATTTAAATTTATAATTACAGGAGAGTTAGATGCGCTTGCGAGTAAGAGCCTAGACACCTCTGGCTCTCATGACCATCTGTCTTAGGTCTTGGGGCTGAGCACTTTGAGAGGATCCGATGCAGGCCCGGATATATGCTGACAAGCTACTAGTCTGAGGCGAGCGTCTCTTCATAGGCTTTTGAGATCATCAGTTAGGAGCAGCTTGAGGAGATGTTGGCACAAGCAACTCAGGCTATGGAGCGGGCTGCTCGGGCTGAGGAGCGCACATCTTAGCTACAAAGCATTATTACCGCTATAGTAATGATGCTCTCCATGCATTTTCGAGCTGACTGCACAGGCATTTAGGACATGTTGGTCAGCATTCCAACTCTAGCTCCTCTAGTTCTAGCTCCAGCTCCTCCAGCTCGTGCTTCATCTCCTTCCAGTGATGATGACTTAGATTTAGATTTAGCAGACTTTTAATGTATTTTTTAAAAAAAATACTATAATAAATTTTATTCAGTAATAAAATTTGAGTATTTTAGATATATTCTTATATTATTTTAGATATATTTTTGTGTTATATATTGAACTGCATTTATCAGATAAAAAAATCAAAAATTAAAAAAATTATATTTTTTTATTATTCAAAATCTATGATAGTGGTTGACAATAGTTGCCGTAGGCATGCCAATAGCTATCATAGATCACGTGCCAACTGCTGTCATAAACTATGGCAATGGTTATAAAATCTCTGCATTAGATTTATGGCAATGGTTATACAATCGCTACCATAGATGACTTATAGCAGTGATTACACAATCGCTGCCATAGATCCTGTAGCAGTTGTTTAGCAACCGCTGCCATAGATCTTGTAGCAGTGGTTTAGCAATCGCTGCTATAACCGATAAAGTAGCGATCATGTAACTACTGCTATTGAAGCTATTATAGTGGTTGATGAACTGCTACTATTGACTCTATAGCAGTGATTGATAACCATTGCTATATACCACTGTGATAGTTCAACTTATAGCAGTGGTTAATAAACTATTATTATACGGACCTATTATAATGGTTGTGATAACTGCTACAACAATTACTGTCATAGATCTACGGTGATGGCTTCAGTGACAGCGTTAAGTGACCGCTGCCGTAGGCTATGACGGTAATTTTTTGGATTATGGTAGTGATTTTGAACCATTGTTATAGTCCTTTTTTATAGTAGTGATCCGAAGTCAGCAAGCCACTTTAGACTTGAGAGTGGGAGCCATTTTTCACTAACCGGTGCACTTCGGCTTGAGACTGAGGTGACCTAGACTACATAATAGGTCTAGTCCAAAGGAAAAGCAGAGTTTGCATCCCCAAACGCCAGCTGACCTCTTCACCAAATGAATATCGATATGGCAGATATTGGCTTCAGCTCTTCGGAAACCAATTCATTGTATAATGCCACCCTAAGGATTATAACCTTATATGCACTTAACCTGCCTCAGACTCAAATCAAGGCCGCACTCCAGTGCCATGCTAACCTTAAGCCATCAGCCATCTCAATAGTGGGGTTAGGTCATCAAAATCTTCCAATAGTGTCCACAACATGGATAACTAGTGCCTATGACTAACAACCATGATTTGTAGGTTAGTGGATGGATTTTCTATCCTAACTACCTGCCCGATTAAAAGCTAACAACCTATAGCATTATGGTTTAACTGCCTACCGGATTTAGTCATAACAACTTATAGTTCCATCTCTATATAAAGAGGTAACTAAGGGACCCTAAAGTAAGCAAACAAACACTCCCATAGAGAATAGTGTCCACTCACTCATTCTCTCATCTCATCATTTTTTTCTTCTCTATTCTCAAGCTCAGAGGGTCCCCCATTGGAGCACCTTCGATATATGTGGACTTTCATGCAGGTTCCTTTGGAAGGAACTGCTCCCTCATTGGCTTGAATTTCGTATTGGTGGGTGACCAATGTCTGCCCAAAGACTTGCAACAATAATTTTCATGATCTTCATTCACTGGCCTCACCTCTACTTCATCGTCATCACACTGCCCATATCCATGTCATCACCTCTCTCATCCACCCCCTCATTGTCAAGCCCAACTTGTTCTTCATATCTGTCATTAGCCCTATCATCTACCACTGTAGCACCAACTACCTCATCAACCCTATCACCATGTAATTTATTAGTCCTCTCATCAACAACTAAGTTCGCAAAGTCAACAATAGCTTGTATGTCCACACCCTCATTCTGAGTCTCTTGAGTCTTGAACTCAACCTCTTGGATAGCTGTAGAGCACTCTCTCATATTCAATGGCAGAATACCAATCTCCACATCAATCATAATGAAAAATACTCCCTACTCCGAATGTAACTCCAACATGTACATTACATCATCATTAATTTTTAATAACCTTAATAAATGTTTAAGGTTACCATTGGGTACCAAAAACTACGTGTTATTGGTGAATGGACACCCTAAACAAGCATACATGTTTTAGAAGTCAAAGTAACTTATCAGATCAGGATCAACATTATCATAGTGATCCATCTTATCTCCAGAATACTTTGCATGCGGTCCTTTTGATTGTACTCCTCCATGGAGGATTTCAAAGGAGAATCTAATCTCATCTATATATCCATCCAAAATAAAGCATTACACGGTAAAAAAGCAAAAATAGGACCATTTTATAATCCTATAAAGTAATTCAAATACTGTTAGCTACTATAAGAATGATATTCAAATTTATTGGGACCACTGCATAATCATTTAAATAAATTCAAATACTATTACATAGGGCCGAATCAATGCATTAAATAATTAGTAGGACCATTATTGAATTATTTGAAGAAATCAAAATAGTGCTAAATATGATCGACACATATATAAGAAAGAATTTCAGAGGCAAACTGGGACACTACTGAATTATTTAAACTATTTTAAATATTTAAAAGAGAGATAAGGCCAATAAAAGAAAAAAATGAGAAACACTAGGATCCGTGTATAATCATTTAAACAAATCCAACTGCTATCAATAAAAAAATCTTAAAATAGAGTTCATTGCATGACATAAACCAAAAAAAAAAATTGCAGTATATCTCTTTTTTTGGATTTCTGCTTGCTTTGAATGGAGGCTTCAATTCAATGAAAAGGCTTTGATTTATAAGATTAGATGTCCAACCAAGTGCTTTGGGAAAGTACAGTAAAATAAAATTATATTAAAAAAAAAATCTAAAATCTATTCTACACCTAACAGATAGAATCTGATGGATCTGATTTTAGATGAATTAAGTATCATTTTTTAAACCACAAAAATTTAATAAAATTGGATCTAACCTCGAATGAATAAAATATAATTAACTCTTAAATTTATTCACCACTCCAAATATTCAAACTGTCCATGAGACCACCAGAAAGAGTCTCGGTATCTACTAACATGATGCAACATGAATCTAAAGTAAAAAAAGAAATAGTTCTTTCAGAGCATGAAGTGATAGAAAATAATCACATCATCCCCTAAGTGATAGACAATAAGCCCACTCTTCCATTGCGGCGCTTTCACCGACGACAAACTCATTTCCACATCACCGTCATCATGATAGAACTCCCCCAACTCGATCTCCATCCACCCATCATCCCTCAAGCGCCGCCGCTGCAGCCACCGCCTCCTTCCCTCCCGATCAGCATCGTCATCACTGTCATCATCATCTCCATCATATTGCAAACAAACATCAATCTCAGAGGCATAAGCTCCTAGCCTCACTGATGCCAACTGGGGAGGGGGACCAAGTCCATATGACCCAGAGGCCAATTTGAAGACGAGATGAGCAGCATATGTTGCTCTAGGAGACGGTAGTCGGCTGTCAATATTGCCGTTTACTTCCAACCACCATACAGTTAGAAGCTCAGCCACTTCACCTGATGCCAAGCAAAGGAATAATCCACGTTGAATAAGCTACTGCAGTGACAACATAAAACCACATCCAGTTGTATTTGAGGCAATTTTCCTATCAACCTATATCATATTTGGGAGAGAAAAACTAGCTAAAAAATAGAAGAATCACTGGAGGAAAAAATAAATGTTATAGAAAAACTTTGATAAGAATTGTTATAGTTTTAAATTGCTGGTAAAAGACTCGTTTGACCTGAATCTTGGTCTAATTGAGTTAACTAAAGCCCGTGTTTAAAATGCGTAAATCCTGATTCTTGGATCGGTTAACTCATCAAGTCACTCGGAAGCTCGGTCGGCTCCATCCAAAACTGGACCTGGAGGACTTACGCTGTAGTTTGGTTACATCCGACTTTAAATGATTCCAAATGAACGATCTTAGCTATTGATCTCCACAATCCAAAATATATGTCATAAGTTCTGTTATTCCATGTCTACTCTCGTGTTCAGACATTTTCTTTCTTCCTTGGTTTCACTCTGTAGCATTTTTTGCTGTAGATGGTGGGGGCAAAAAGAACAAATGATCTAGCATCGATCATGTGTTTATAACATGTAGGGAGGAGAGCAGAAACCCTATTCCATTCTTTCTTTTCTTTCTCATGTACATCATCTGCTACATGCCCTGCCATAATGTCCTAGCCTGTAACCTGGTGCTAGTGGCCTGCCAGTGGATGAGAATGTTGCAAACAGTAACATTCTAAATGTTTACTTGTTGGTTTCTCACCCTTTTTTGGTAACAACTTTTGATTGTCGTTTAGAATTTATACGTATATATTCATGTATTTAGCTATGTGAAATCATGAAATGCTGCATGAAATTTCTCCAACTTGCATACCAAATATAAATGACATTGTACTGAGTAAATTTCTACATCTCTTTGTGCAGTTAATTAACTTCTTATTACGTCTTGAGATTCTGGACTTTGTGGGAGCTTGGAGCCAAAAGGTTAATTGAAAATCGCATCAAGACAGTGTTCTTAGGTTCTCAGCAAACAAACGCAGTGAAATAGCTCACGAAAAGGTAGAATATTTAGAGAGAGAGGTAAGGACGAAAATAAAGATATAATTTAGCTATTCTAACCTCCTATCATACTCAGCAAAACGTAAGAAGGATATAGCATTGCTGGGACGGGAATTGGTTTTGTGGCTATCTAGTATCGATATCTACCTAAATTAACTTCTCTGCCATGTCACATTATTGAAGTAGAAGAAAGATAAGGAAAAGCCCAACCTCGTTATTGTTTTATAACTCAGAAAATGGTGTATCTCCTGCTTCCACATGCAAGCACGCGTGCACCCAAACAACTTGCTAAAACATCATAATTAGAATCTAAAACAAATTTCTTTAAAAATAGAGATAGTTGTGCACATACCTTGACTCGGGCAGACAAATCCATCTCCAATACTGTCGTTCGACTAGAGAGAGTAGATCTTTACCGGCAGAGAAATATGCTACTAAAAACAAGAAAAAATGCCGCTAATATCTTTAGCGGTACTTTTGTCAAATATCGGCTTAATGTCATCAATGGTCATGTCGTTGGTTCTCAACGACATTTTTATTTTTTATCAATATTTTTTAAATATTTACTAGCATTCTAAACATGTCGCATATTCGATTAGTGGCATAAAAAATTAATGTGCAACCAAAAAAAAAAAAACAAATGTAACAAATAGCAATATTTTCAAATGCATGCCGGTGAAAATTAATTAGTGGCATCTAAAAGTGCTCACTACAAGAAATTAGACTATTAGCAACGGTTAACTACCATCACTAATAAATGTTTTGCCATCACTAATAATATTAGCGATGGTGCCTCATCGCTAATTAATGATCAGAATAAATCTAGTCGCTAATTTTGGTTATTAGTGATCGGTTACTTAGCCATCGCTAATATCAACTATTAATGATGGTTGTATTTCATCGCTATTTATTTTTTAATTTTTAAATAAAATATTAAAAAATTAAAAATAATTAGTGATGGCTTTTTTATCGCTAATGCCGTCACTAATAAATATTAGTGACGGCTTAACTCCATCGGTAATAGTTAAATTTATTTTTTTAAAAAAATTTATAATAATATTTTTAAAAATCTATTTTAATTAATCATAGGTTCCTAACCTTTATTATAATTAAAATTCAAAGATAATATGATAATTATAAATAAAAAAATTAATTATACTATATTAAAAATATAAATTTTATAATTTTACAAACAGTATCAAAAAAATATATAATACATCAAAATAAAAAAAATTAGATCAGATCTGCCTCATCATCCTCCTCCTTGTCCTCCTACTCTTCTCCAGTAGGTGGTGGATGAGAGCCGGATATCCCAGCATCCTGAAACGAAGAAAAAGAAAATATTATTAATAAGTTTTGATATGAAAGCGTATCTTTCGATATACTCCTCCGATTCTCGAACAGATTATTCCAATATATTTCATTCGATGATACGAAGCTATAGACACCCCAACTCATTAATTGGATGGTTATATTGAATTTTTAGCCCTTACATTCCCTTTTCTAACTCGAGCCTAAATATGTAAAGCATCTAAATATGAAAACTTAAAATAAGTAAAAGAGTTTATTAATAGAATTATCTGATATGATGGTTGAAAAAATGAGCCCAGTTGGTCGCACAACTATGGATCCCGAAGAATCTTCACAACCGTATCGCGAACAGCATCCTGAAAGCTCTTAGATCGCTGGTTCAGAAGCCTATACATGACCTCCTCTACATGCACATCACTCCAAGTCTAGGATGTCGAGGCCTATGAGCACGCTGAAGAGTATCGAGCCGTTGGAGGATCGAAGCTGTAGCCGAATCCTATGATCCAACTCCTACTCACTCCTCCAGTGACCCTAAACCATCCCTCAAGGTCAATGAGAGGCTAAGTGGATAGGTCATCATCATACTGCACGATGACATACTCCACATAATTCATCTATACAGTTTAAAAATACATTAATTATAATATACATATCAGATCTTATAACAACTTAATAAATACAGTTTGAAATTCTTATGGTAATTTATTGCAATCTAAAATCTAAGTAATCATCGGTCCTTCTAGACTGGTGTGTGACCTTCCACAACCGTAACTGGCCTGATGGATGATCCAACTACCATATCTATAATAAATAAATAATAAAATTAAATTAATTAAAGCATATACATAATAGTTTTTACATGTAGTTCTAGTGAAGAGTTTTGGTATAGATTTTCTACCAGTCTATCAGCCACAATATATATGCCGACGGAATCTCCCATGTGTCTGATTGGATCCTGCTGGATGGTTCGATTCTGTCGGGATCTCTATCGCTTATTGGAGTACTCCATGCTGCTCCACTAGTCATAAAGGGCCTCCCATATATCCGCCCACATCCAGTGATCCATGTAGGACCTCCAATCCGATGGTGACTGAGAATCAAAATGCTCGATGGCGGACTGTCGAAGGCTGTACAAACCATCCTGAAACCTCCACATGGCCAACTCCTCGAAGGTCTGATGGTCAGCCTCCTCATCCTGAGGAGTCTCAAATCAATAGTACTCCTGCAAGTAGAAGCAATCGTGTATTAATAAATAGAATACAAACCTATAGTGAATTTAAAAATTAAATATTTCTAACTTATTTGAAACATCCCAAGGCTGCATCACGAGCTCCAGATAGCTAGCTGAAGAACTTGTTCATCGGCCTCGGTATCAAGCATTGGATGATGCCGGTAACCACACGAGATACTCCAAACTCTCTAAATATGTGGCAAAATTGATTTTGAAAATAAATGTTAACTTTAGAATGGCTAAATTCTAAATATATTAATTAAAGTTGTAGTACTTACGAGCGGCTCTGAACATGGATGAGCTTTTTATCCTCTAACCAAATTAAAGAAGTCGCAAGCCGAACAGGTCTTTGACCATGACTCTGTATTGAGAGCTGGTTGCTGCTGCATGTGACTATACGGTCACTGGTGACCCCCTATCATCCAAACCTAAGCACAAAATATCTAATATAAAGAATGTTATATTAGTTAGCAAAGGATAAAATAATATAAATGAGAATATCTAAAGTGTTAGAGTTTACCGTCCGATATAAGAGATACAGAACTATGTTGTTGACCTCAGATTTGATTTTGATGAATAATAAAATATTTGAGTTTATTTTGATACTAATAAATTAGTTGAAGTGTTTAAGATAAAAGTTAGGAAGACAGGAATCCATCTCAATGAAGCCCCATATTTTTGACCGAAAGAACCAAGAAAAAAGAGCAAATGAGGTTAAACTAACTGTGTTTCAAAGTTTACTGGATCATGAAATAACTCAAGTAAAGCTTAAGTTGACTTTAGCATGGTTTTAGCACTTGACACAGACCAGGAGTCGACTCTAAAATAGTATAAGCCCACCTAAGGACTCAAACAGGCACCGAACTCAAAAATAGAAGATAGCATTTTGGACCATGTCGCTAGAGTCGACTCTATGATAGAAGGAGCCGACTCATGCATATTTGATACGCTTCAGGATTGGCACGGCTGTGGAGTCGACTCAAGAAAGGTAGGAGCAAACTCATGTCTCAGGAGGGTATTGGTTTAAGGACAGAATGCTGAATTTTTCATCTTGCGACTGGAGTCGACTCAAGAAATCCAAGAGCCGACTCAGGCATGGAGAACTGGCACATGCACAGAATCAACAAAATGCTGGATGTTTCATCTTACTGCTAGAGTCGACTTAGAAAATTCATGAGCTGACTCCTAAGGGCCTAGAGCTAACTCAAGGATCTGGGGAGTCGACTCATGAGCTTCTGATAGCTCTAATTGCTAGTTTTCAAAACTACATAGAATTGGTTCAGGAGGCTCTAAATGACTTTTTCTCATGCTCCAACAGCTACAAACTCATTTTTGGTGTTCCTAACTTGGACTAGAAGGCTCCTAAGATAATATGAAAGCAAGGGAACACAAGAAATCAACACAAGAAAGAGAGAAACATAAAAAAATATTCAAAAATTTAGTGCTATCCTATAAGTGAGTTTTAAAAAACTTTTATTGCAGTTCAACCACCCAACCTACTATGCAATCAAGATATTCTCAAGTGAAGGAAGAGAGCATTCATTGCAAAAGCCCTCCAACCTCTTAACTTGTGCATCAAAACTTCAAATCAGCTCTTCAAGAAGTTTATTTGTATTTAAATTTTTGCACTTTCAAATTTCTGTATTTCGTTTCAATTGGTTTAAAATTTAGAGGATATAGGCTCATTCAAGTCTTGAATTGGACTTGTACAAGCTTATGAGTGGCTTGGGGATTGATTTTGATTAGTTAGCCTGCTAAACCAATTGGATTAAGATTGTGAATCTAGCAAAAACAATCTTATTATAATCTTGGTGATTATAATAGAATTCTCAAGTAGAGTGCTTGAAGAGTAGACATAGATATTAGGTTTGATATCGAACCACCATAAAAACTTTATGCCTTTATGTGCATGGCTCTCTTTATCAGCTACATTTATTTTCAACTCATTTAAGCACTACATTTTCTACATATAAGTATTTCTGTTCTGCATATATATTTATTAATCTGAAAAGGTTTTTGAAAAATTTAATTCACCACCCCCCTCTTGGGTTGTTCCTCTGGACAATACATGCTAGCTGGCTGCATGATCGCTCTCTTTTCGATAGGTTTGCCCTTGGCTGGAATTGTTTTAGCCTTTGAAAGACATGATGTATAATCTCTAAAAATAAACATAAATTAATTAATTATATAATTATGGATAGCAATGCAAGATTTAAAATGACATATTTTATTGGTCAATAAAGCTTATATTAAATAAGTTCTCGATAAAAATAAAAACCAAAATAAGTAGATAACCTAAAAATTGATCCAAATAAAATATTTATTAAAATATAATAAAATGATTAAAATTTAACTCACATATAACAAAGATTGTTAGTTAGCATCTATAATATATAAGTAGAAAAATAATTCTCATCCAGTAGTACATGATAATGTGTTGGTCTGCTGGTCTCCTGATTTAGGCGTTGTCTAATTCTCATCCAATAATACATCATAATCTTAGCATATGAAAATATGAAGAAGGCTCAGATTTGCCATTGAGAAATATAGAATTGCAAGTTTCTCTGCACCTTTAACCATGAGGTGGCTGCAAGTGATTGTCTGCTATGTAACAGATCATCCAAGCTTGTCCTGCATTGCAAGTTCCTCTGCATCTTTAACTATGAGGTAACTGCAAGCGGTTGTCTGTGATGTAATAAATCATTCAAGCTTGACCATACAACAACAAGAATAGAAATGCATCATCTTCATTTAGGTGCATCTCACACAGGCAGTCATCATAACCTCTTCGAGCCCTCGACCACCTCCTCGAGCTACAAACTAGGAGTAAAAGTTTTTTTAAAAAATAAAATAACAACTTAAAAATGGTACTTAATTTATGTGCTCATATAGCCTAGTCGTCTGGTATGCTTGAAGTCTGCATGTGCGGGACGTGCGTCCTGACTGTCACCATTTGCAATGATGTCCCTTACTTCTATGATTACGCTTTTAAGAATATTGTACTTAGTTCAATGATGGGTTCATTATCCTTGTAAGAGATATGTCAATAGAAAAATATTTGATAGAGATATAATAGTTGTCCATTTATATAGGAGTAGATTTATGCCAAATTATAAGCATTGGTACCTGCATGAAGAGACGTAGAATATAATTGCAAGGGCTTTAGAGGCTCTACTTGTCTAATACATTTACTGATGTTCAAGAGGTTAATGGTGACAGGCTTAAGCAGATGATTAACACATTTAGTGCATTTGACCTAGTTATTGGTGAAAGTCCATGTAATGATCTTTTAGGTAGCAATCGCAATAGCCATGATAGGCTATAGGATTGCTATGTTTATAGCCTTGCTTACCCTCTAGGGGCAACATAGCAACCCTATAGTTTATCATGGCTATGGCGGTAGCTACCTGAAAGATCATTACATGAACTTTCACTAATAATCAGGTCAAACACACCAAATATGTTAATCATCTGCTCAAGCCTGTCACCATTAAGCTTTTACACATCAGAAAATGTATTAGACAAGTAGAGCCTTCAAAGTCCTTGCAATTATCTTCCATGTCTTCCCATGTAGGTACCAATGCTTATAGTTTGGCATAAATCCACTCCTATATAAATGGATAACTATTGTATCCCTATCAAATATTTTACTATTGATATATCTCTTACAAGAACAACGAGCCCATCCTTAAACTAATGCTTTGTTTAGTATGAAGGATGGATTGAAGGAAGGATGGATGGATACATGAGGAAGGATGGATGAGAGAGAGGATGGATGGAAGATCCATCTATCCTTTCATATATTTGGTGAAACATGAAAGGATAGATAAAAGTGATTTCTTCCTCTGTTTGGTATAGGAGGAATGAAAGAAAGAATGTATGATATTTATATAATATTTTTACCAAACTATCCTTTGAAAAAATTATTACTATTATCAATTTATAACACTAATTTATAATAAATAAGTAAATAATACATAAACTTATAATAATTATAATTTATAATTATATAAATATTTAATTTTAATTTAGTTTAATTTAATAAATAATTTTATAATTAAATTATTAATGAGTTAATTATATAAATAATTAGTTAATTTATAATTTGATTTAATAATTAATTTTATTAATAATATAAATAACTAGTTAATTTATAATCTAATTTAATAATTAATTAATATTATATAAATAACTAATTAAAAATAGTAAGTAAAATAAAAAAATTGAAGATAATTCTAGTTATTTAATTATAATTATCAAAATTATATACTCAAATTAAAATAATTAGTAATAAAATTTAATAGTATATATAAAAATAATATGAACGAAAAAATTAAGAAATATTATAGTTTTGTCAAAAAAATTAATGAGAGGTAATTTTATTTATCCAAAAATTCATCCATCAATGCTTCATCCATCCTTCATCCTTCCAATTTGGAAGGATACAAATTGGTGGGCCAAGATGGATGAAAAATTTTACTTTTTCATCCATCCTCTCTATAATTTTTTGAATTAAATGATGGATGGAGGCCATCCATCCTTCTAATCTCATCCATCCTTCCTCTCATGATTCCAACCAAACACAGGATAAGAGTACAACATTTTCAAAAGCATAATAATAGAAGTAAGGAATATCATTACAAATGGGGATGGTCAGGACATGCATCTCGTGCATTTGAACTTGGAGTGTGTCAGATGATTAGGCCACACGAGCACACTGGAATGACATCCAGGTAAATTCCATCTTAAAATCTGATCCAAAATTTAAAACTAATTAAATTAAATATTATTAATTTAAAATTAATTTAACTAAATTAGAATATATATATTAATCAAAAGATGAGTCTATGGTTCCATGTAATGTAAATTTTTTTAAAAATTAACACTATCAACCTGAACACATAAAGTGCATGAGGGCTGGATGCCTTGGATGCTAGCTGGGATCCAAAGCCCGAGCATGCAGGACATGCCCTGGCTTCATGCTCGCAATGCTGACCGACATCTTCCCTCGGCCTGAGCGCACAAGGCATGTGGAGACTGGATGTCTTGGATGCTTGCTGGGATCTGAGGCCCGAGCATGGATGGCATGCCTCAACCTCATGTTTGCAATAATGCCCGGACCTTCCCTTGGTCCAAGCATTCCGAGTACTCTACATGCCAAGACCCAAGTCCCATACTTCTAATTAATTAATTAATTAAATTAATATTTAATTAATTAATTTTTTAATATCTAATTATATTTAATTAATATTATTTAAATAAAAAATTAACTTTTAGTGATGGTATTAGCCATTACTAATACTCACAATAGAAGGTGGGCTACCATGCAGGACTGAGGCACAGACTGGCATGCAAAGACTGAGGCACGAGGAGGCACAGGCTGGCGAGCAAGGACTGAGGCTCAGGGGTGCGATCGTGGAGCTAATATGCATTCAGATGGGGCCACGAGGTCAGGTCGATAGGGTATGGGCCACAAGGTCAAGGCGTGGGCTGGGATTGGTGGGGTAGGGGCTGTGGGGTCGGGCTAGCAGGGCTGGGGTAGTGGCTTGGGGATTCGACTACAAAAATGAGGGTGCAGGGATGGGGCTGTGAGAAGGCGGCACAGGTCGGGGCCGTGGGGTCAGGCCAAGAGGAGGTGAGAGGCAGCCGTGGGCTTGCGACTGGGAGCTCGGGGAGGCAGCTGGGTGAAGGCGAGCCAGGTGCAGCTGGGGAGAGGCGGCTGGGGGCTCGAAGAGGCAAGAGGTGATCGAAGGCTCGGAGAGGTGGGCCTCGGGCAGGCAGGCTAGGTGGGGTCGAAGGGGGGCGGTCAGGGGCTCGAGGAGCCAATCGAGAAGAGGCGAGCCAGGGGCAGTCGAGGGGAGGCAGTCGAGGGCTCGAGGAGGTGGAAGGTGGCCAAGGGCTCGGGGAGGCAGGCCAAGTATAGCCGAGTGGAGACGGTCAGAGGCTCAAGGAGGTGAGTCGAGGGTAGCGGGAGGGTCGGAGAGGTGGGAGGTGGCTGAAAGCTCGGGGAGGTAAGAGACGATCGAGGGCTCAAAGAGGTAGTTAGATGCTTGGGGATGCTGAATCCGATGGCACAGTGGGGGAAAATAGGGACTGAAAGCGGAGGAGAGAGGGGGGTGGCAGGGGGACCAAAGGGTGGGGGAGGGGAGTGATGGGGGGACTTGAGGGCATGTAGTGGGGGATAAAAATGCGAGAGGGGGGGATGGAGAATGAGGGCACGGTGGGAGAAAAACAATAGCAAAAAAATTATTAGCGATGATAAATTATCATTGCTACTAATTTTTCTTCATCGCTAATAATTATATTTTAAAATAAATTTATTAGTGATGGCAAACTACCATCGCTAATAATTTTTTTCATTGCTGATAATTATATTTTTAAAAAATATTAGCGATGACAAAAATCATCGCTAATAATTTACTTCCATCACTAATAATTATATTTTAAATTAAATTTATTAACGATGGCCAGATACCATTACTAATAATTTTCTTCTATTGCTAATAATTATAAATATATATTAAAAAAATAAAATTACTTATTAGCAATGAAAACATATTATCGCTATGAATTTTCTTTAATTTCTAATAATTATAAAAATATATCAAAAAAATAAAATTATTTTTATTTAGAGATGGTAATTTGCCGTCACTAATAAATTTTTCCATTGCTAGTAAATTTTTCAATTGCTAATAATCATAAAAATATATTTAAAAAAATAAAATTATTTTTTATTTATTAGTGATGGTGTTTTAGCATCTCTAATTAGTATCCTACCATTGCTAATAAAATTTTTATTTCTTTTATACTAGTTTGTGTTTGCTCTAGTGGTTGTCTATTTTCTTACATAACATCTTTTTTTAGGCAGTTCTCCTAATATATTATGCACATTTGGCTGCTTTTCGTGCCTGGTATTTTGTAGAGTTTGATGATCTCTCTGATGAAGGATTGACATCGATTGGTAGATCTAGGGATAGGTCTATTATAGTGCATCATCTGCTACTGATTAAGAACAATATTAAAAAAGTTATGTTCATAAAATCTAATGGAGTATATAGTTTTAAAATCGAATATATATTCTAGATTCATTTATGGGGTCTAGCTTCTTAGCCATAGGTAGGTCTTGATTTCTTCTCTCCTAAAAATCTAGTTACCAAGAATAGTTTATTTTATTCTTTTCTCTTTCTCTCTCCTCCATCATGACTATTGCAGCTGCATTCTCCTCCCTATCCTTTGCCACCTCCCCTTTGGTAAGTACTATCTCTCTGGTTAGTACTACTCCCTTGATGAAATCATATACCAAAGCTACTCAGATGGTTTTCTTGATATTAACTAACAAATGGCAGCCTTAAAACTAATTTAACTATTTTAAAATTAATTTAATTAAATATTAATAATTTTATAAAAATATTAAATCTAATTTAACTAAATTTAAAAATATTAAAAATTTAAAATAAGAATCAAATTTAAAAAATAAAATTACTTTAGTATTAGCGACGGCTTGAAGCCGTCCCTAATAACATATTTCCATCGTTAATAATTCTAGAATCAAATTTAAAAAATAAAATTATTTTAATATTAGCGATGGCTTCATACCATCACTAATAATATATTTTTATTGCTAATAATCCTAGAAATAAATTAAAAAAATAAAATTATTTTAGTATTAGCAATGGCTTCATGCCATTTCTAATAATAATTTTTTGTTGCTAATAATATTAGAATCAAATTTAAAAAAATAAAATTACTTTAGTATTAGCGATAGTTTCATGCCTTCTTTAATAATAATTTTTTGTTGCTAACAATATTAGAATCAAATTATATATATATATATATATATATATATATATATATATATATATATATATATATATATATATATATATATATATATATATATATATATATATATATATATATACATATATACAATTACTTTAGTATTAGTGATGGCTTCATGTTATCTCTAATAATAATTTTTTATCACTGATAATATTAGAACTAAATTAAAAAAATAAAATTACTTTAATATTAGTGATGGTTTCATACCATCACTAAAAGCCAAACATACCATCATTAATAATTTTTTTTATTTTTTATAATGATAAATTTCTTAGTCGCTATTCATTATCGACAAAAGCATTATTAGCGATGGTAAATTTTCTTTCGCTAATACTCAAAATTCTTGTAGTAGCTAGTGAAACATTATTAATTAGTGACATTTTATGAAAGTCCTTAAAAATCCTTTTTTGCAATAATTTTTTAATATTTACCAATATTTCTGAAATGTTGTAAATTCTTTTAGCATAACTAAAAAAGTGCTGCACAAAATAAAGATAAAAGGATATATGTAAATATTTAGTTGCATTGAATGCTAAAGTCCACGAGACTAGTTAGTTATAGCATTAAAGATTAGGTCATGCTAGCATATATTTGATTTCAAAACTCATTAAGAAGGATCATGTAAAAGGCTTACCAAAACTGAACTTTGAAGAGAATGGAATTTGTGATGCTTGCTAAATTGAAAATAGATTAGAAGTTATTTCAAATTAAAAACTCATGTTTCAACTTTTAGGCTTTTGAAATTTGTTAGGGATAAACTCTGCTCCCGTCGAAGTTCAGTCTAATGCTTAGCCTAATACAACTAATAATCATGGAAGAGATTCGATCGAGAATTCGTCCTCCAGTGGTCGAATCTCAGTCGAACTCCTCTAGCGGTCGAACCCCTCCTGGACTCCTTCAATGGCCGAACTTCCTTCGGACTTTTCCTTCAGCTGAACTCCTCCCAGACTTCTCCATCAGTTGGACTTCTTCTGGATTCCTCCTTCAGTTGAATTTCTCCAGGAGCCAAACTCCTTCCAGATTTCTCCTTCAGTCGAATTTCTCCAACAGCCAAACTTCTTTCGGATTTCTCCTTTAGTCGAATTTCTCTAGGAGCCAAACTCCTTCTGGACTTCTTCTTTAGTCAGATTCCTCTAAGAGTCGAACTCCTTCCGAATCCCTCCTTCAGTCGAATTTCTATAGAAGTCAAACTCCTTTCGGATTCCTCCTTCAGTCGAATTCCTTTAGGAGTTGAACTTCTTTCAGATCCCTCCTTCAGTAAGATTTCTACAGGAGCCGAACTTCTTTTGAATTTTTTCTTCAGTCGGATTTCTACAAGAGCCAAACTCCTTCCAGATCCTCCTTCAGTCGGATTCCTCCATGAGCCAAACTTCTTTCGGACTTCTCCTTTAGTCGGATTTCTTCAGGAGTCGAACTTCTTTCGGACTCCATCCTTCGATTAGATTTCTCTAGGAGCCGAACTCCTTTTGGACTCCTCCTTCAGTCGGATTCCTCCAGAAGCCGAACTCCTTTCGGACTCCATCCTTCAGTCAGATTCCTTTAGGAGCCAAACTCCTTTCGGATCTTTCTTCAATCAGATTTCTCCAGGAGTCGAACTCCTTTCGGACTCCTCCTTCAGTCGGATTTCTCTAGGAGCCGAACTCCTTCTAGATCCCTTCTTCAATCAAATTCCTCCATGAGTCAAACTTCTTTCGGACTTCTCCTTCGATCGAACTTCTCCACCAGTCGGACTCCTTCTGGACTTCTCCATCAGTCAAACTCCATCCAGATTCCTCCGATGGATTACTTCTAGATTTCAACTAGCATTTCTTTCGGATGATCCCCTCTAGCTGTATTTTCTTTAGAAGTTCGAACTCCTTTGAAATTGATGTATGTCAAAACTCTTCACCAACCAATGCCTGCTTTCTTCGAACTTTGACTATTAAATCTTAACGAACGGCCACATCACGACAACGGACACCTCTCTCCGTAACAAACTCCATGTGGCCCCGAGCGGCCCACTGCCAGATGGTTACAGCCATCACTATCAGTCTGCTATAGATGGCACTACAGACGATGCTACAGGTGGCACCTCTCTTCATGATAGACTCCAGATGGTCCGCTATCAGATGGCTGTAGCTGTCACTATCAGTCTGCTACAGATGGTGCTACAGATGGTGCCTTTCTCCATGACAAACTCCATACGGCTCCGAGCGGTCCGCTACCAGATGGCTATGACTGTCACTATCAATCTGCTATAGGCTTCATCTATAAATAGGGATCCTCCAAATATATTTTTTCTAAGCTCTCTTCTTCTTCCTAAAATTTTGCTAAATTAATTTTCGAGCACTCCATTTCTGTTGGTCAGAAAAGCTGACTTGATCGTCGGAGGATCCTACTGGAACCACCACCATCGACTCCGGACGAGACTTCATTTTGCAAGTCACCGATGGTGACCTCTTCTTCCTTAGCTCCAGCTTGATCCGATGTCAATCAGATTCTACACCAACAGGATTGGCGCTAGAGGAAGGGCTCCTCTGTTTCTGAGGTAACCTTATTCTTAAAGGAGTGCTCAGTCGATCCTATGGATCTTCTTCTTCAAGGTTCATCTCCATCCTCTTCCTCAATCCTAAGAAATGCCTCCAAAGAAGATGACTACCTAGAGATCTACTGCTTCTATCATCAGATCTGAGCCAGATCCATCTGTTCCTACTCCATTGTTGGTGCTTCAACCCCTACCTCCATCGACGGTCATGGTAGATTTGGAGCAGTTTAACCTGCTGATGAACTGGGTTCAGGGCCTCACCAAAATGGTGCAGGCCATGTGGCAACCTCTGGTGGCGGTTCCATCAAAAAATCCATCATCGAAATATCAAGAACCGATTTCAAGGAGGAGCACTTGGGCTAGCATACCCGTCACCTCTGAAAAGAGAAAATAGAGAGTAGAGGATCCATATTCGGATCATGATTCTCCTCTGGAAGAGACCTTTTCCATCTATAGCTAGAAGTCATCCAAGATCTACAATCAAGACGACATCGTCGATCAAAAACTATGGAAGATGGATCGACGGATTGAGAAACTCCACCACGTTATCTCGGCTCACCATGACGACGTCTGCACCAATTCTCCTTTGTTTTCCCGAATTATGCAAGAGTCCATTCTACCGAACTTCAAGCTTCCTTAATTTGAAAGCTACGATAGAACCTCTGATCCGATCGATTATCTAGAGGCCTTCCGAACCATGATGCTGCTCCATGGCGCACCAGACGCCATCTTATGCCGAGCTTTTTCGTCTATCTTAAAGAAAGTTGCAAAAAACTAGTACTCGACATTGAGGCTAGGTACGATCTTCTCTTTTGACCAGATGAGCCATCAATTTATGGCTCACTTCATCAGTAGCCGACGTTCCCACTGAGATTCAAATTTTTTGATGAATGTCAAGCAGAAGAAAGGAGAATCCATCCAGACTTATGTTATCCGATTTAATGCTACTGCATTGGAGGTCCAAAACCTGGACCAGTCTGTTGCAATGGCCACACTCAAGGATGACCTTCAGAAGAATGATTTGCTATTCTCTCTGAAGAAGAAATACTTCAGAAATTTTGTCGATCTACTAGCTCGGGCTGAGAGATATGCCTGTGTGGAAGAAGCCTTCAAGTTGAAGGATAAAGAAGCCGTAAGAGAGCGACGGGCGGGCGAGTCTAATAGACCTGCCACTGAAGGAGCGCCAAATGAAGTTCGATCGCGGTCACGGACTCCCTCCGAGTGCAAGCGAGCCCAAACTTCTCCTCGAGCTCGTCATCAAAGAAGCCTCGATAGAAGGGTGCGAAGAAGTTCTCCCCTTGGAAGGTTCCATAACTACGCCCCCCTTAATGCTCCTAAAACTCAAGTTCTGATGGAACTTAAGAATCAGCTACCAAGACCAAAGAATTACGATCTCTTCCAAACAAGCGCAATCAAAGAAAGTACTGCCTCTACCATCGTGACCACGACTACGATACTGAAGAATACATTTAGCTCCAAGACAAAATTGAGGAGCTCATCAGGAGAGGTCGGTTGGGTCGATTTCTCAGATGCCGGTCTAAAGCAAGAGAAGATCGACCAAAGGCGCTGCCGCAGCCAGAACCACTAATGAGGGAGGAACAATAAGGAGATCGGCCACCTCTCGGCATCATCAACACTATCTCTAGGAGACTTAATGCTTCGACAAGCCACCATCTCTCAACCTCAAAGCGAGGGAAAGCTTGTCCTAAATTGGAAAGGTCAGTATGAAATAGAGGAGATCGTCCGATCCGAAATTTATCATTTGAAGAAGCTCGGAGGAACAACGCTCCCACAACTTTGGAATTCAAAAAATCTGAGGATGTACTATCAGTAATTTTTCTTTAATAAAACTCCTCCATTTCAATATTATTATTTTTTGGTGCAAAAACTATGTGATTATAGGAAAAAATCAATCAATAATGGCCATGTTAGAAACAGAAGGACAACCTCGTCCTAACATGAGCAAGTCGAAGGCCTTCAACCTCGATTGGAGATAAGATCTCCCTCGAGCTTCAAGGTCAACAGGAGATAAGATCTCCTTCAACCTCGACTGAAGATAAGATCTCCTCCGAGCTTCAACGTCAACGCCAATAGGAGATAAGATCTCCTTCAACCTCGACTGGAGATAAGATCTCTCCCGAGCTTCAACGTCAATGCCAACATGAGATAAGATCTTCTTTAACCTCGGCTGGAGATAAGATCTTTCCCGAGCTTCAACGTCAATAGGAGATAAGATCTTCTTCAATCTCGATTGGAGATAAGATCACCCTCGAGCGTCAACGTCAATAGGAGATATGATCTCCTTCAATCTTGATTGGAGATAAGATCTCTTTCGAGCTTCAACGTTAATAGGTAAGATCTCCCCGAGCTTCAATGTCAATAGGAGATAAGATCTTCTTCAACCATGGCTGGAGATAAGATCTCCCCTGAGCTTTAACATCAATGCCAATAGGAGATAAGATCTCCTTCAACCTTAACTGGAGATAAGATTTTCCCCAAGCTTCAACGTCAATAGGAGATAAGATCTCCTTCAACTTTGGCTAGAGATAAGATCTTCTCCGAGCTTCAACGTCAACAGGAGATAAGATCTCCTTCAACCTTGACTAGAGATAAGATCTCTCTCGAGCTTCAACGTCAATAAGAGATAAGATTTTCTTCAACCTCGGCTAGAGATAAGATCTCCTCCGAGCTTCAACGTCAATGCCAATAGAAGATAAGATCTCCTTCAATCTCGGTTGGAGATAAGATCTTTTTCGAGCTTCAACATCAATAGGAGATAAAATCTCCTTCAACCTCGATCGGAGATAAGATCTCCTTCGAGCTTCAATGTCAATAGGAGATAAGATCTTCTTCAACCTCGGTTGGAGATAAGATCTCTCCGAAGCATCAACGTCAACAAGAGATAAGATCTCCTTCAATCTTGACAGGAGATAAGATCTCTCCAAAGCGTCAACGTCAATAGGAGATAAGATCTTCTTCAACCTCGGCTAGAGATTAGATCTCTCCCGAGCTTCAGCTTCAACAGAAGATAAGATCTCCTTCAACCTTGGCTAGAGATAAAATCTCCCCCGAGCTTCAACGTCAATGCCAACAAAAGAAAAGATCTCCTTTAATCTCTATTGGAGATAAGATCTCCCCCGAGCTTCAACGTCAATAGAAAATAAGATCTTCTTCAACCTCGACTAAAGATAAGATCTCCCCCTAACGTCAACGTCAATAGAAGATAAGATTTTCTTCAACCTCGATTGGAGATAAGATCTCCTCCGAGCTTCAACATTAACAGGAGATAAGATCTTCTTCAATCTTGGTTGGAGATAAGATCTCCCCCGAGCTTCAACGTCAATACCAACAGAAGATAAGATCTCCTTCAACCTCAACTGGAGATAAAATCTTCTCCGAGCTTCAATGTCAATAGGAGATAAGATCTCTTTCAACCTCGGCTGGAGATAAGATCTCCCTCAAGTGTCAATGATAATAAGAGAAGATCTCCTTCAACCTCGGTTGCAGATAAGATCTCCCCCGAGCTTCAACGTCAACAGAAGATAAGATTTTCTTCAATCTCGACTGGAGATAAGATCTCTCCCGAGCTTCAACGTCAACACCAATAGGAGATAAGATCTCCTTCAACCTCGACTGGAGATAAGATCTCTTCTGAGCTTCAACATCAATAGGAGATAAGATCTCCTTCAACCTCGATCGAAGATAAGATCTCCTCCGAGCTTCAACGTCAATAGGAGATAAGATCTCCTTCAACCTCGATTGGAGATAAGATCTCCTCCGAGCTTCAATGTCAATAGGAGATAAGATCTCCTTCAACCTCAATTGGAGATAAGATCTCCTCCGAGCTTCAACGTCAATGCCAATAGGAGATAAGATCTCCTTCAACCTCGACTAAAGATAAGATCTCTCCTGAGCTTCAACGTCAACAGAAGATAAGATCTCCTTCAACCTTGATGGAAGATAAGATCTTCTCCGAGCTTCAATGTCAATAGAAGATAAGATCTTCTTCAACCTCGACTAGAGATAAGATCTTCTCCAAGCTTCAACGTCAACATCACTAGAAGATAAAATCTTCTTCAACCTCGGCTAGAGATAAGATCTTTCCTGAGTGTTAACGTCAACAGGAGATAAAATCTCCTTCAACCTCAGCTATAGATAAGATCTCCCCCGAGCTTTGGCTAAAGATAAGATCTCCCCCGAGCTTTCAGAATCTTCAACCTCAGTAGGAGATAAGATCTCCTCCGAACTTCAACCTCAATGGGTGTAGAGCCTGAAAAAAAATTTCTACAGTCATCTTTTTTGTACTTCTTTCCTTCGAATTTCAAACTCGAGAGTGGAGAAACTATTGTTGGGGATAAACCCCACTCCCATCGAAGTCCAGTCTTATGCTTAGCCTAATGCAACTAGTAATTATGGAAGAGCTTCGATCAAAAATTCTTTCTCCAGTGGCCGAACTCCAATCGAACTCCTCCAGTAGCTAAATCCTAATCGAACTCCTTCAGCAGTCGAACTCCTTTAGCAGTCGAACCCCAGCCAAACCCTAGCCAAACTTCTTCGACAGTCGAACTCCTCCAGTGGCCAAATCCATCTCGGACTCCTCTAGCAGCTAAACTTCCTTCGAACTTTTTCTTCAATCTAACTCCTCCCAGACTTCTCCGTTAGTCAGACTCTTTCCGAACTCCTCCTTTAGTCAAATTCCTCCAAGAGCCAAACTTCTTTCAAACTTTTTCTTCAATTGAATTTCTCCAGCGGCCGAACTCCTTCCGGACTTTCCCTTCAGTCGGATACCTCTAACGGCCAAACTCCTTCCAGATTTTTTCTTCTATCGGATTTTTCCAAGAGCCGAACTCCTTCTGGATCCCTCCTTCAGTCAGATTTCTACAGAAGCCAGACTCCTTTTGGATTCCTCCTTCAGTCAAATTTCTCCTTCAGAAGCCGAACTCCTTTCGAAATCCTCCTTCAGTCAAATTTCTATAGAAGCCGAACTTCTTCCAAATTTTTTCTTCAATCGAATTTCTACAGGAGCTGAACTCCTTCCGGATCCCCCTTCAGTCAGATTCCTTCATGAGCCAAACTCCTTCCGAACTCTTCCTTCAATCGGATTCCTTCAAGAGCCAAACTCCTTCCGGATCTCACTTCAGTCAGATTCATCCAGGAGCCAAACTCCTTTCAGACTCCTTCAGTCAGATTCCTCTAGGAGTCGAACTTCTTTCAGATCCCTCCTTTAGTCGGATTCATTTAGGAGCCAAACTCCTTTCGAATTTTTTCTTCAGTCAAATTTCTCTAGGAGTCGAACTTCTTTCAAACTTCTCTTTCGACCGAACTTCTCTACCAGTCGTACTTCTTCTGAACTTCTCCATCAGTCAAACTTCATCCAGATTCCTCTAGTGGATTACTTCCAAATTTCAACTAGCATTCCTTTCGAATGATCTCCTCTAGCTGTATTCCTTTTAGGAGTCCGAACTCTTCTGAAATTGATATATGTCAAAGCTCTTTACCAACCAATGCCTGCTTCCTCCAAACTTCAACTATTAAATCTGAACGAATGGCCACAACATGTTAATGAATACATCTCTCCATAACAAACTTCATGTGGCCCCAAGTGGCCCACTATCAGATGATTACGGATGTCACTATCAGTCTGCTACAGGCGGCACCATAGATGATGCCTCCCTTCATGACAAACTTCAGGTGGCCCACTACCAGATGGCTGCAGCAATCACTATCTGTCGGCTATAGGTGGTGCTACAGATGGCACCTCCCTTCGTGATAGACTCCATGCGACCCTGAGCAGCCCATTACCAGATGGCTATGGCTGTCACGACTGTCACTATCAATCTGCTACAGATTTTGTCTATAAATAGGGATCCTTTAGATATGTTTTCTCTAAATTCTCTTCTTCTTTCTAAAATTCTGCTGAATTCATTCTCGAGCACTCCATTTCTATTAGCCAGAAGAGCTAATTTGATCATCGAAAAGTCCAGCCAAAGCCACCACCACCAACTCAGGATGGGACTTCATTTTGTAGGTCACCGACGGTGACCTCTTCTTCCTCAGCTCTAGCTTGATCCAGAATCAACCAAATTCTGCACCAACAGAATTAATTCACATTGATTTATTCAGACCAACTAGGACCATAGGAGATAAGAGATATAGACTTATGATTGTTAATGATTTTTCTCAATTTACTTGAATGTTATTTTTGACACAAAAAGTATTTTCTCCTTTTCTAGTTACATGTACTTGAAATGTTTCGAATAAAAAAAGAACTCAACCATTTTTTGTATTCAAAGTGGCTATAGAACTGAATTTAAAAATCAAAATTTTGAGATTTTATGTATTGAAAAAGAAATTAAACATAAATTTTTGGCACTTAGGATACCTCAACAAAATAAAATGATAAAAAAAAAATAAAATTTTAAAAAAAAATAGTCCATACCATGTTGTGGAAAAATGATCTCCCATAGTATTTTTAGATGGAGGCTATTAATATGGCATGATGCAACTTAAATTATGCTTTGATCCAATTGATTGTAAAGAAAGCTCTTTGTGAATGTTAGAAAGATAAAAAATCTAATATCATTTATCTTCATATTTTTGGTTGCCGATGCTTTATTTCAAATGATAGAAAAAATAAGATAGAAAAATTTAATGCCAAGTCGGATGAAGGTATCTTTCTTGGATATTCTTCATCTAATAAGGCATATAGAGTCTTCAACAAAAGAACCTTGATTATTAAAGAATCAATCCACATAGTATTTAATGAGGATAATGATTTTTTCTCAAGAAAGAAAGATATTGTTGATGATGATGCTGTTATTCTAGAAAAAGAATGGAGAATCTCATCTTAGAAGACATTTTGGTTTAAAATGTGAGCTCAGAAGTGGCACTTTCAAGTCTTGAAAATATGAGAAGATAGGTCATGGAAAGATGGAAGCGAGCTTGAAGAAGAATCAGTCTCAATAGTAAAGTTCAAAAATTAGGCCAGCTCACTCTGAGATTGAGCCAGCTCAATTGAAAACAGGGTCGGCATAGTCCGAAACTGAATCAGCTAGGTTTCAAAAAAAAATATAGATAGAAAGCAGCATTTTTAGGTTAGGTCTCAATTGCAGGTTAGCCGGCTCAGTCTGAAACTAGGCTGGCTCAATTTTTGTGGGTTATTATTTTATGTACGTGGGTTGTCTGAGTTTGAAAAAAAATTTTATAAGCTTGGGCTTGACCCTTTGTAAAGTATATATACTGAAAATAAGTCAAGATTGTTAGTGTGCTGAAATATACTGAATAAAAGCTCTTTTATCCCAAAAATCTCTTCTTTTATATTTTTTGATTTATTTGATCGTGCTTCCACAAAAATTTCTGAGAAGTACTTCCTTGTTGCTTGGCTAATCACCAGTGGCCACGTCGATCTATATGAAAAGAATGCATATTTTCAACATTTGGTATCAGAGCGGTGTTGCATGGAAGGAAGGAAGACACCTAAGATTTACTACATCTAGGATCTGTTGCACCAGGTTTTATCCTAAAAATTTTTAGTTTGCTTCGTAGTTATCTCTAGATTGAGGTAGAGATTGTTTATACGAAGGAACGGTGATACAAAAATTTAGAAAGAGAATCTAGGGCTAGTTAGATCTTCTATGAAGGGTAGTTTTACTAGTGTGTGATTGTGAAGGATGTTAGGGATCTGTTCTTGATTTATTTGAAGTCATTGGATCAAGTGGATTCAAGGTGAATTTTGAGAAGTTCAACGGTAAGAAAAACTTTATCCTATAACAGCAAAGAGTAAAGGACTTGTTGGTTCAACAGAGGATCTACAAGGTTTTGACAAAAGAAAGATCGAAAAAGATCAATGCTGAGGATTGGGAAGAGTTAGAAGAAATTGCTTTTAGCACAATTCGGATGTGCTTGGTCGATCGAATTTTGTCCAAGGTTTGCATAGAGACTACGGCAAAGGGACTCTGGGAAAGACTGGAGAACACATACATAGAGAAGAACATGATGAACAAGTTATGGTTGAAGAAATAGCTATATAGTCTGAGGATGTTCGAAGGCGGAGATCTTGCTGCACATATCCAAAGGTTCAATCAGGTGTGTTCTAAGGTGATGAGTTGGATGTGAAGATCAACGAGGAGGATCGGATATTGCTGCTATTATGTTCTCTTCTAGGTTTGTATGATGGTCTCATAATAATTTTAGTTTATGGAAACGAGATCCTAAACTATGAAGAGATTATTGGTGTGCTCAGATCAAATGAGCAAAGGAAGAAGATCTACAAGGGAGACCCTAAGTCTGAGATCTTAGCTGTGAACGAAAGATAGAAAAGATCAAAGAAGAAGATAAGAGAAAAATCCAAGAGCAAGTCAAAGTCTCGCGATCAGAGGAAGATGATATTGAAATGTTATAAATATCATCAGCCTGAATACTTGAGGAGAGATTGTCTCCTTTTGAGATCAGAAAAATGAAAGGCCAATAAGAAAGATGATACAGCTTCTGTGAGTAGTGGAGAAGATCTACTAGTTATATCAGATGGATCCACAGAGTGCGATACTATATGGATATTAGATTCAGCATGCTCGTACCACTATACTTCTCATCAGAAGTAGTTTGCTACCTATCAGAAGGTCGATGGTGGAAGTGTCAGTCTTGGAGATGATCACCCATGCAAAGTAGCTGAAATTGGCTCTATCAAGATGAGGATGTACGATGGGATCATTCGTACATTATCAAATATCAGGCATGTATCGGAGTTGAAAAAGAATTTAGTTTCTTTGGACTACTTGGAAGAGCAGGGTTATGCTTTTAGTAGCCAGGCTGGGAGTGGATGTCTGAAAATTTTCAAGAAAGCTTTGGTAGTGATGAGAGGTAGAAGACTGAGCAACAATCTTTACAGAATGAAAGGCTTAGTAGTAAATGATAGTGCAGAGGTGCTAGCAGCGGCACAAGAGGAGTAGATTTTATATCGATTATGACACTATCGAATGGATCATATGGATGACCGTGGGCTCATAGAACTAAGCAGAAGACGTATGATCCCAATCGTGAAGAAGGAGGGCATAGATCTTTATAAGCCATGTATCTTTGAAAAATAGCATAGGGTGAAGTTTGCCAGAAGTATCAAGCGTGGCAAGGAAGTGCTGGATTTAGGGCACTCGGATGTATGGAGGCCAGCTCCTATATCAACTAGAGATGGGGCAAAATACTTTATTACTTTCATTGATAATTTCTCAAGGAAGGTGTGGGTTTATCTGATCAGAGAAAAATCAGAGGTATTTGCCCGGTTCAGAGCCTGAAGAGCTGAAGTAGAGAAGGAGTCAGGGAGACAGGTAAAGTGTCTGAGGTTAAACAATGGAGAGAAGTATACTAGCTTGAAGTTCAGGAGGTACTATGAGAAAAATAGCATCAAACGCCAGCAAAATGGTGTCATGAAGAGGATGAATCGGACACTGACCAAAAAGGCATGAAGTTTGAGGCTGCAGACATCACTCCCAATGTCCTTTTGGGATAATGCTCTAATTTTTTCTTATTTTCTTATGAATAGGTCCTCTCATTATAAGCTGAATGGAGGCATTCCAGAGAAGGTCTGGAGTGAAAAGAAGGTGGAGCTTGGCCACCTGAAAGTCTTCGGTTGCATAGCCTATGCACATGTGGAGGCAACTGAGAGAAGCAAATTGGATCTGAAATCTCAAAAGATGATATTCATAGGGTATCCACAAAGAGTAAAGGGGTACCTACTGTGGGACTCTCAAGTACAGAAGTCAATGATCAACAGAAATATTATCTTTGATGAGAAGAGTATCTTGAGGAGATTTGGGATAGATGGAACTGGGGAAACAAAGATGAACAACAGTGGTCAGTCAGAGAATGATGGCAAGCAGATTACATTCACTTATAGGAGTATTCCTGTTGAGGTAGAGCTGGGCAAAAAAGTATTATCTCAGATTGAAAATCAGCATGGAGGATCGATAGTTCAGATAGATGTGCAGAAGCAGCCACAGACATCAGGCAGAGATGTGCCAGTGGGAGTGGCTTTGCATAAGCCCCAGCATCCTATTAGGAGATCGATCAGATATGACATTGATGAGGTTATCTTCTATGCACTCATCACTACTAATAAAGATCCAGAGAATTATGCAGAGGTCATGGAGAGTGAGGATCATGATTCATGGATGCAGGTCATGATGGAAGAGATAGAATCACTTAAGAAGAATCAGACATGGTAGCTAGTGGATCCTCTAGAGGGTGCTCGACCTATTGGCTCAAAGTGGGTATTCACAAAGAAAGAAACACCTTTAGAATAAGATGGAGTCAGATTCAAAGCAAGGCTGGTAGAAAAGGGATACTCACAAAGAGAAGGGATTGACTATATAAAAATTTTCTTTTATGTGGTGCGTCATACATCTATTCGAGTTTTGCTATCACTGATGGCATAGCATAACATGGAATTGGAATAGATGGACGTGAAGACGGCCTTCCTTCATGAGACTTTGAAGAAAAGAATCTACACGAAGCAACCAGATGGTTTCATGGAGATGGAATAGGAAGAAAAGGTGTGTTTACTCAGAAAGTCTTTGTTTGGCTTGAAATAATTTTCTCATCAATGGTATCAAAGGTTTGATAGCTTTGTCTTGAGCCTGGGTTTCAGTAGATGTGAACATGATTATTGTGTCTACATCAAGGATATAGCTGAGGAGGATGTCCTGTACCTATTATTGTATGTAGATGATATGCTCATAGTCAGTAGAAGCACAGATACTGCAAAAAAGTTGAAAAGAGCATTATCATCTGAATTTGAGATGAAAGATTTGGATCTAGCAGAGAAAATCCTTGGAATAAAGATTTACAGAGATAGGTACAAAGGAGTGCTCCATTTGTCACAAAAAAAATATGTCCAGAAGATTCTGAAGAAATTTGAGATGAAGAAGGCCAAACCTGCAAAGACACCATTATCGAGCCATATGTCTCTCTCTAAGTTATAGTGCCTCTAGTCAGAAGGAGAGAGAGTATATGGAATGAGTCTCTTATGCAAATATTATAGGCAATGTGATGTATACTATGGTGTGCTGTAGATCAGATATAGCACATACTGTAAGCATGGTTAGTAGATACATGGCTAACCCTGGGAAGGAACACTGGAAAGCATTGAAATGGATATTGAGATATCTACATGGAACAAGGGATTATAGTTTGGTATTTGGTGGGCAGTCGGAAGGATTTGAAAAATAATCTATGAAGATATGTGAAGGTTCAGATCCTCTGGAAGGGTTTGTTGTTGCAAATTATGCTGGTGATCTTGATACAAGGAGGTCTACTACTGGATACCTCTTCTGCATATATGGTAGACTGGTGTCTGGGAGATCAACTCTTCAGCCAATCATGGTCTTGTCTACCATAGAGGCCGAGTACATTGGGATAACGGAGGCTATAAAGAAAGTTCTTTGGCTTAGAAGACTGATTGATGAGTTGGGGATGGAGTATAGCAAGGTTATACTATTCAGTGATAGTCAGAGTGCTCTATTATTGGTATAGAATTCAATCTATCATGCGCGCACAAAGCATATAGACATGAGGTACCACAAGATCAAAGAGCTGATGGGGGAAGATAAAGTGAAACTGATGAAGATCCATATCAAGGAGAATCAGTCTGATGCACTCACGAAGGTACTCCCCAGAGATAGCTTTCAGAGATGTGTAGCAGGGATGGGTCTGTTGAGAAGAGATGAGTTCACAAGAACTTGAAAGCACCAAGATGGAGAATGTGAGCTTAAAAGTGGTACTCTCAAATTTTGAAAATATGAGAAGATAGGATATGAAAAGATGGGAGCGAGCCGAAAGAAGAATCAGTCTCAATAGTAAAGTTTAGAAACTAGGCCGACTCACTCTAAGACTGAGCTGGCTTAGTTAGAAACTAGGTTGGCTCAGTCCGGAGTGAGCCGACTCAGTTGGAAACTAGATCGGCTCAGTCCGAGACTGGATTGGCTAGGTCTTAGAAGAAAATTTAGATAAAAAGTAGCATTTTGGGGCTGTTGGCATAGTACACAACTGGGTCGGCTTAGTCTGGGATTGAGCCGATCCAGTCGTAGGTTAGCCGGCTCAGTCTGAAACTGGGCCAGCTCAGTTTTCGTGGGTTATTATTTTATGTACATGAGTTGTTTGGATTTGGAGAGTTTTTCTATGAGCTTAGACTTGATCCTTTGTAAAGTATATATACTGAAAATATGTCAAGATTGTTAGTATGCTTAAATATATTGAATAAAAGCTCTTTTTTTCTAAAAATCTCTTCTTCTCTATTTCTTGATTTATTTGATCGTGCTTCCGTAGAAATCTCTGAGAAGTACTTTCTTATTGCTTAACTAATCATCAGTGGCCAGGCCAATCCATGTGGGAAGAGTGCATATTCCCAACATAAAATGAAGAAAGAAACACCAAAGAGGATGAAGATGAAAAGGATAATCTTAAGAGCAATACCAATAAAGGACATGATGAGGACTTATCCAAAGAATGGAGATATACTCATAATCACCTAAAAGATCTTATGATCGTTTATCTATCACAAGGGATAAGAACTCGATCATCTTTAAGAGATGTTTGTGATCATTTTACTTTTGTTTCACAAATTGAACCTAAAGCTTTTGAAGAAGATAAAAATGATTCTAATTGGATTAATGCTATACAAGAAGAATTTAGCCAATTTGAAAGAAATAAAGTTTAGACCTTAGTGAGTAGGCCTATTGATCATCCAAGAATTGAAACTAAATAGGTATATAAAAATAAACTAGATGAAATGATAATGTAATAAGAAATAAAGCAAGATTTATAGCTAAAGGATACAATCAAATGAAAGGAATTAATTTTGATGAAACTTTTACTCCTATTGCTAGATTAGAAGCTATTAGATTATTGCTTGATTTTGCATGTTTTATGAATTTCAAGTTATATCAAATGGGTGTTATAAATACTTTTCTAAATGGTTACATAGCTGAGAAAGTGTATGTTGAATAACTACCTAGATTTAAAAATTATGATTTTCCAAATCATGTTTACAAATTGAATAAAGTATATTATGGTTTAAAATAAGCATCTCATGTATGCATGATATGAAAGATTAAGTAAATATTTATTTGATAATAAGTTCACTAGAGGAAACGTAGATACCACCTCATTCTTAAAGAAAAAGAATAATGATTTGTGAATTGTACAAATCCATGTATATGATATTATTTTCAATACTACTAATAAAACTCTTTATCAAGAATTTGCTAACCTAATATAGGAGTTCTCTGAGATAAGCATGATGGGAGAACTATGTTTTTGGTGCAGACACCAGAGCCACCAAAAGTCGGTGATATAATTTAGATTTAATTTGGATTGAAGAAGTCATATCAGATTAACTCTATTTTAGTTATTTAGTTTCAGTTCTTTTGATTTAGTCAATTAGTTCTTTTGATGCATTTAATTTTGGATCCATAGGACCATACTTGGGTTTGTATTGGATTAGAGCCTTATTTGAAAAGAGACTATCATAAAGAAGCAAGCTTGATATACGTCATCTTTGGAGCCACCGTCCTCCACATGGCCAGGGAGAAAATACACATGCCAGTATATGCCATACCCAAGGATCCTCATGCCAAGTTGTGCCAAGTATCAAGCGCCCATATGGAGTTTTATGGATTTTTTTTTCTTTCCTAGGATTCCTTAAAAGTTCTTAATTTCTTACTTATTTTTTTAAAAGATTGATTTCTTCTCCATGGTTCCATAAAAGATAGGAATAATATATTATTGTAAACCATACATAATGTTTTACTTTTTTGTTGGAAGGGTTGATTTGTTTTGCAAAAAAAATATGATTCCTAAAGAAATAGGATCCCTAAGATCTTATATAAACCAATATATCTTTCATGAATGAGCCAATAAATGCATGAATGATTTTATCCATAAATACTTATGTCAATTGCTCCAAGAGGGAGAGGGTGTAAGATCCAAAATCATACAACGAGAAAAGGATGTGGGGCCCACTTTCTTTCAATCACTTTATCCTTCATCTACTTGAGATCTAATATTCCTAGAATCTTGAATCATCTTTACCATCTATCTATACAAGCCTATTCCACCAAGAGAAGATCTATCTCCACCAAGATTTTTATCTATCATACTAAAAGAGGAAGAGTGATCCATTATTTTATAGATCAAATATTGACAAGGACCTTCATTTCTTCTCAACTGATCTTTGATTTTTACTTATTTTTTTCAGATTTGATGTTGGTAAAGATCCAGTTCTTTATCGATAGATCTGCTTAGTTAAAAAATTAAGAGTTCGAATCAGGATAGTTTCTTAACCACCATGATTCAGATTCTTCTTATCTTTTTGAATTTTCTTGCGGGCTTAATTTCTTGCTATCCTTCATTCTATTTATATTTTTTTTTGCAATCACTATAAGAAATCTAATATTTTGCGATGAAATTATTTGCGATGAAAAAAATTTCATTGTAAATAAATGTATTTACGATAAAAAAAATTTATATCATAATAATATTTATTTATGATGGAAAAAATTTTTATCATAAATAATCTACCATAATAAACCATTTAAAAAAATAAAAATAATAGATTATGTGCGACGAAAAATTTTCATCATAAATAATCAATTATTTATGATAAAAATATCTTTTCAATCATAAATAATTGATTATTTATGATGAAAAATTTTCATCATAAATAATCTACCATAAATAAGCTATTTAAAAAAATAAAAATATTAAATTATTTATGATGGAAGATTTTTATCATAAATAATTAATTATTTATGATAAAAATATTTTTTTCATCATAAATAATCGATTATTTATGATGAAAAATCTTCATCATAAATAATCTACCATAAATAAATCATTTAAAAAAATAACAATACTGAATTATTTATGATGAAAGATTTCCATCATAAATAATCAATTATTTATAATAAAAATATTTTTTTAATTATAAATAATTGATTATTTATGATGAAAAATTTTTATCATAAATAATCTATCATAAATAAATTATTTAAAAAATATACTGGATTATCTATGATGGAAGATTTTTGTCATAAATAATCAACTATTTATGATAGAAATGTCTCTTCCATCATAAATAATTGATTATTTATGATGAAAAATAATCTACCATAAATAAATCTTTAAAAAAATAAAAATATCAGATTATTTATGATGAAAAATTTTCATCATAAATAATCAATTATTTATAATGAAAATATCTCTTCCATCATAAATAATCGATTATTTCTAATAAAAAGTTTCTATCGTAAACAATCTACCATAAATAAATTATTTTAAAAAATAAAAATATCAAATTATTTATAATAAAAGATTTTTATTGAAAATAATTAATTATTTATAATAAAAATATCTTTTCTATCATAAGTAATTGATTATTTATGATGAAAAATTTTATTATAAATAATCTACCATAAATAAATTATTTTTAAAAAAATGGATTATTTGCAATAGAAGATTTTTGTCATAAATAATCAAGTATTTATGATGAAAAGTTTTCATCATAAATAATGTACCATAAATAAATTATTTAAAAAAATAAAAATGGTGGATAATCAATTATTTGTGACATAAATTTTGTTTGCATTGCAAATAATCTTTATTTATGATGAAAATCCTCCATTGTAAATACTCTAACCAAAATTTTAAATTTAAAAAATAAAAAAATATGGACTATTTTAAAAATAAAAAAAGAGCAAAAATGTGCCGTGGATGATCAATGCGAAAGGATTGTGGGGTGCGAGTGCATCCACTATTAGCTAGCCTGCAAGAAAATTAATATTTTTATTCTAATTTTTTAAAAATTAGTATTCTTTTAAAAAAATTTTATTTTTCTTTGAATATTACATAGTTTTAAAATTTAAAGTCTATCTTCATTGTTCATTATTTAAGTAATTATCATGCAAGCATCATCACAAAATATCACCTCAATCTGGTAGCTTTATCTATGCAGATCGATAAAATTTGATTTCGACGATCACGAACGATCGCATGATGATCTGATAGATAGAAACCATCAATGAATTCAAAATTTTATAATGATGATCTCTATGATATTTATAGCACACTATCAAAATTTTACTTCAATCGGATATAATTATCATAGTCAATTTATTATGGGATGATTTGGACCGTTAAATGAAAAATGTGTGATCAAAAGGCCAAACGACATTCGAGTAAGAAGATTTTTTAGATAAATGATCTTTGCCACTACTTTCATCATTTAGATGGTGATGATCATAAAATTAAAATCGTATGTAGATGAATCATTTACGTTAAGTAGATCTTACAAAAATATAAGTATAATTACTTAAAAATCTTAAGAATAAGTATCAAGAGACGTGTAGTTTTAGATCGTTCATATACGTATAGTTTAAATTTTATGATTTTTATCATACAAATAATCAAAATAGTAGCAAAGATCATTTATCTAAAAAATCATCTTAATTGGATGCCATTTGACCATTTGATCATTCTTTTTTTATTTAATGGCTGGAATCATTACGTACTAAATTGACCATGATAATGATGTCTGATTGAAGTAAAATTTTGATAGTATACTAAAAATATCATAGAGATTATGATTATAAATTTTTAGATCTATCGATGGTTTCTATCTATCAGATCATCATACAATCATTCATAATCATCGAAATCAAATTTTATCGATCTATAAAGCTAGAGCTACCAGATCGAGGCGATCTTTTATGATGATACTCATACGATAATTACTTAAATAATGAATGATGAAGGTGGACTTTAAAATTTAAAAATATATAATATTTAGGGGATAATAATTTTTTTAAAAGAATATTAATTTTTAAAAAAATTAAAAAAAATTAATTTGCCAGTGGGCTAGCTAACAGTGGACGTGCTTACATCGCTCAACCCCATCACATCGACCATGCACAGCGTATTTTTAACTTTTTTTTAAATTTTCATCGTAAGAAATATTCTATCATAACTATTCTTATCTTTTTTAATTTTTAAATTATTTATTTATAAAAAATTATTTATGATGAAAGATTTTCATCGTAAATAATAATAATTTATGACATAAATGCTTTTTCATATCAAATAATATTATTTTATGATGTAAATTTTTTATCTTAAATATTCTCACTTTTTTAAAATTTTTGAATTATTTATTAAAGGAAAATTATTTTTGATGAAAAAATATGTCGCATATAACTATTATTTGCGATGAAAATTAATTTTCCATCGTAAATAATTTTATTTTATATTTTAATATTTTTTGGAGAAAAATTTTTTTTTGAAAAAAAAATTGGCCAAAATTATTAGCGATAAAAATTAATTTTCATCGCTAATAATTATTTTAGCGATAAAATTCCATCCTAAAACTCCGTTGCCAAATTTCTTTAAATATCCTCCTCCACTATGTTCACACGAAATCCACTCTCCAAAACCCACTCTCGCCCGCCGCTCTTCTCTCTCCCCGTCCTCCTTCGCTTCCATCGACCGGTAACCTGTTCTCCTGTTGCCACCACCATTATCGCTATCGTTGAGGCCATATTGTCACCGCGCGTCGTTGATGGTAATTTTTTTTTGGTTCTCTTTTTATCGTTCGGAGGGCCGTGGGTGCCGTGCGGTGGTCGATGGCGGGGCATGGAGGGTGGGTGCCGACTGCAGAATTCAGAGGGCACATGGGGTGCAGGGCCGCTGGGCAATGGTGACAGGACCGCGGGTTGGAGGCGTCGATGTATCCGTGCGGTGGTCGATGGTAGATGGTGAGACGCAGAGGATTGGTGCCAACTATAGGGGGTCGATGGGGGGCCACGTGGGGTGTGAGGCCACTAGGTAGTGGTGACGGGATGGGTTGGGAGGCCATGGGTACCAATGGTGGGTGGTGGAGGGGTGCCATAGAGGGTGGGGGCCCGCGATGATGTTCGAGCACGCGGGAGGTTTGGGGTCTACGGGAGGTGGGACGTGAAGGGACGGCTATGGCGGGTCGAGTGGTGGGCCATGGGTGGTGGGCGATGGAGGGACATCACTGGGGTGGGGGTGAAGGAACTTAATCAATTTTAAAATTTTAATAAATAATATTAAAAATTAATAATAATAATTATTATTATTATTATTATTATGATAATAATAATAAAAATATAATAATAATAATTAATAATTAATAATATAATAAATAATATAATAATAATAATATATAAAATAATAATATAAGAGTAAAAATATAATATAGTAATAATAATAATCATAGTAATAATAGTAGTTAGAATAATAATAATCATATTTATAATAAGAGTAAAAATAGTAATAATAATTAAAATAATAATATTAGTAATAATATTAGTAATAATAATAGTAGTAATAGTAGTAGTTAGAATAATAATAATAATAGTGAATATAATAATAATAATAAGAGTATGTAAAATTCTAAATAATAATATTAATTTTTTATAATTAAAATAGTTAAGTTTTTAATTATATTTTATGCTTTTACTTATTATAGTTTAATCTTTTTATTTGTTTAGCCTATGTATTTCATTATGATTATGATTTAATATTTTAATTTGCATTAGTCAAAGGTTTTAATTTATAATGCATATAAACTATCAGGTATAAGGATCCAGATCGGGTTCTAATCAAGGATCTGAGTCGAGATCTGGTCTGGAATTCAGTCCAGGATCTAGTTTGGGATTCGATCAGGATCCGGTCTGGGATCCTATCTAGAATTCGATCGAGATTTGGGTCGGATCTCAATCAAATTTTGGATCGAATTCAGTCCGAGATTCGATCTGGGATCCTATTCATCATCCAGTCTGGGATCATGTCTGGGATTCGGTTTGGAATTCGGATCATGATTCGGATCAGATCTCCATCAAAATCTAGATCAAGATTCGGGTCGGGATCCGATTTGGTAATGATTTAATTTATGCATTGATCTAACTTTAGACTCCTATTCAAGAGTCGATCCTAGGATCCCCAAAATGGACTCTATGAACGGCTCTTGGATGCCCTAATTTGGGCAATTCATAAATGCATCAATATTTTATTATTGTCATGGTGTTCTTTATTCTATTATGGCAAATTCCATCGTAGTTATCTCATTTGTTCTCCGGGTACATATTAGATGTGATTAAAATATGATCCATCTATATCATGTACTTAGAGAACTGTAGGAAGATGCTGCCTGACTTTTTTCGAATATGGAACAAAGAATAAAACTATGACAACAATAAAAATGATGCATTTTTGAAAGGGATAGGACTACACCTATTAGGAAGGAGTTGGTGGAGTTAGGATTCATGAATCATTATTCTTTGTTGTCAGATGGATATCGACTAAAGTTGGATAAATGTCGGGGATATTTTTTATCTGAATATCGAAAAGGTGTTCGAGATTTTATTGAATTTACATGGTATAAGGCTCATAGTGCCGGTCGGATAAAGTGTCCTTGCAAAAGATGTGTCAATATGGTATATCATTACATAGCACTTGTTGAGGAGCATCTATTATGTTTTGGTATGGACAAGAAGTATACTCACTAGATATGGCATGAAAAGGATAATCCGAATAAAGTTGTATACGATGATGATGATATCGATGATGATATTGATGCCGCTGAACCTATCGAACATGGTGGTATAGATTCACTATTGGATGATTTACATCAAGGTGTTACCTCAAATATACAAATAAGTTTAGTGCATCTCAAAGCAGTTCTGATCATGAATACAATATTGATGAGGTAGATGGAACTCTTGAACAGTTTGCAAAGCTTATTCGGGATACACGAGAGTCACTCTATCTAAATTATGCGAAGTTCTCCAAGTTAGAGTTTTTGATTAAATTGCTTCATATTAAAACTATGAACCGATGGAGTCAGAAGTCATTTGATTAAAATTTGGCATTGATTAAAGCAGCTCTTCCCGATGGATCAACACTTCCAAAATCATATGCTGAAGCAAAAATGTATATACGAGAATTGAGATTTGGCTATATTCCTATACATGTCTACAAAAATGATTGTATATTATTTTACAAGAAGAATGAACAAACAAGTGAATGTCGGCAATGTAGTGAGCCTAGGTACAAAATCGATAATAGAAAAGGAAAGAAGATACCTCATAAGATTTTAAGGTATTTTTCATTGATTCCAAGACTTCAAAGGTTGTATATGTCCACAAAAATAGCTAAAAAAATGAGATGGCATCAGGAACAGCGAGTTTTGAAGGAGAACAGACTTAGCCACCTGGCTGACTCTGTAGTAAAGAAAGACTTCGATGCAAAGTATTCGCTATTTGCGAGTGACCCGTGCAATATCAAGCTTGGTCTAGCGATAGATGGATTTAATCCATTTGGTAATTTGAGTATTTCCTACAGCATATGGCCTGTGATGCTAATTGTATATAATGTATCACCTTGGAAATGCATGAAAGAGCCATTTATTTTTATGTCACTATTGATTCTGGGTCCGAAAGCATCAAGTAATGAAATTAATGTATATCTATGACCCTTAATAGATGATCTGAAAGAGCTATGAAAAAATGGAGTACAAATATACGATTCTATTAGTCGAAAAAATTTTAAGTTGCATGCATCGATTTTGTGGATGATAAATGATTTTCCTACGTACCGAGGATGGAGTACCAAAGAATATCTGGCATGTCCAATATGCAACAAGGATACATCCTCCTTACATTTAAAGCATGAAAGAAAAATCTACTTCATGGGTCATCGGCGGTTTCTACCTACTAATCACTCTTGGAGGACCCGTTATAACCAATATTTTGATGGTAAGTCTGACCGACGTTCACCACCTAAGGAGTTAAGTAGAGCGAAAGTATTAGAATAACTTGAAGTTGTTGGAAATGTGAAATTTGAAAAAATATCGAGTACTCGCAAGTGGAAGCATACTGAAGTTGAGCTGAATTGGACGAAGCAAAGCCTATTTTTTGAACTACCATACTAGAAGCAGTTATTACTTCGTTATAATCTGGATGTAATGCACATTGAAAAGAATATTTTTGGTAATGTCATTAGTACAGTATTAAACATTGTAGAAAAAATAAAAGATAATTCAAAAGCTCGTCTTAATTTGCAAGAAATGAGAATCCGACCGGAATTGCATTTAGTTCGTCAAGGTGATATTTTTTTTATGCCACCTACATGTTATTCACTATATGATGAGAAGAGAAAAAAATTCTATGGACGGTTCAAAATCATAAAGTTTTCTAATGCTTACGCTTCAAATGTATTATGATGTGTTGGCAACAATGATGGCAATATCTCTGGCATGAAAAATCATGACTCCCATATGATGATGCAACGCTTGCTTCCGTAGTGATGCGTGGCTATCTAAGCGGTGATGTTCAAGCTACATTGATTGAGTTGGGAGTATCTTTTTGAGAACTATGTTGCCAAAAGTTGAAGATTAACTTAATTAAAAAATTTGAGAAGGATATTATGCTCATTCTTTGTAAGTTAAAAAAAAAAATTTCACCATCATTTTTTGATGTTATGGTACACCTGGGTGTTCATCTTCCAAAGAAAGTTTTTCTGGCTGGCCCGGTATATTATCGATGGATGTGTCCTATTGAAAGGTAAAGAAATCATAATCTCTTTGACATATCAGTTGTAAGATGTAAATCTATTACAACTCTTTAATTTTTTTTATTTGCAGATTCTTGTGTATCCTAAAAAGGTATGTGCGCAATAAGGCATAACTTGAAGGGTCCACAGCGAAAACATACATAGCTACGGAGTATCTCATATTCTGCTCGATGTATCTTGATGACATCGAAACAAGATTCAATCATGCAGATCGTAATGCTGACCGTGAATGAGATGATGATGAACTAATATTGTCCATATTCAAACAAATGGTTTGATCCATAGGTGGAAGAAGATATGAGTTTATGGATGTGAATGAGCTATCCAAGGCACACTTCTATATTCTAAATAATTATAAAGAAATTGAATATTTAATTGAGTAAGTATTATCATAGCATAATTTTAGTGTTTTAACTAATTTTTCATGTCGATATAAAATTAAAAATCATGACTTATTGTAGTAAGCATAAGAATATACTATCCAGGGAGAATAATATAAATGTTGATGATCGACATAGGACAAAATTTGTAAAATAGTTTGGAAACCATGTAAGTTTCACTAGTATTACATTATATTTTTATAATTATATAATTAATTACTTTTATCGATATAATTTTTTACGCTATATTGTAAATAAAATCTAAATATTTCAATAAAGAAGAGGGTGCGATCGATGAGTTGTACAATTTAGCATGTAGCCCCAATCGAAGGGTTAACTACTACACATCCTGTATCGTTGGAGGAATGAGATTTCATACAAGAGAGCTTGAGATACAAAGATGGATCCAGAACAATAAGATTACTATGATAGAATATGAAGGAGAAGAGGAGATTGAATATCTTGGTATATTAATTGATATCATAGAATTGAAGTATGAGTCCAAATATTCGGTATTCTTGTTTTAGTATGAATGGTAGGATATTAGTAATAAGAAGATCGGTATTCATATCGATCCATACTTTATCGATATAAATTTTGCATGAATATGGTACCAGAATGAGCCATATATATTAGCAACTCAAACGAAATAAGTAATATATTTAAAGGATCCAAAATATCGAGGTGCTTGGTATGTCGTACAAAGAATAATACCTAGAGGCGTATATGACATGCCAACCCAACTAGAGATGGATGATAATTCAAATCTACATGAAGAGGAAGCTTTTTAAGAGGAAGAACCAATATTGATCGAGCACCTTGTTGACGAAGAACTTATGCCAACTCCTTTAAATAGGACTAATCTACCGTCCAATGAAGTTAAAGCTAAATTTGTATTTAATCTTGATGATTTGGAGGGCGATGATCGGTTCATAAATGATGATGAGATAGAAGATGATACATTAATCGATTATTATGATTCGGAGGAGGATCTAGAAATCAAGAAGGATATGGATATTGATAAGTAGATCTGTATCTTTTGTTGAATCTTCTCTTGCAATAATTGTATGCAATATAATTCTATTCATTAGTATTTATATGTTTTTCGCTATTATTGTTCATTATTATATTCATATACATGTCAAGTTAATTATATGCATAGTTTAAGTATTGCAAGTATGGCACTAGGAGCAAGACGACGATGATGTTCGAGTTCTCAGCCTACCCCTGAGCCTTCCCCCATTTCCACTACTATACCATCAAAGTCGCCAGAGGACCCTATAAAGGCGGGTCCGAGTGAGGTGGGTTCGAGTGAGCCAGTCCCGACTAGTTTTTTTATATTCTTTATATAATAAAATTTAATTTTAATCTACCTAGCTATTAGGTTTATAGATGGCTATCATACTAATATTTTATTTATTATTTTTTTAGGCCATGCTTTATCGATGATGAGGTAAGGGTGAGGTCCATCAAAGAACCTTGCCCTTGAGCGTTGGAGATGCAAGCACGAGGGATAGCGTCTTCGCATCGAGATATCACCAGGCTACACCAAGCCTATTAGGGGATGGTGCGAGCCATGGCAGACTGAGCTGGGCATCATTTGCCACAGCTATGTCCCAACGATGCTGTTCGATTAGCATCAGGTTACACAACCTTAGAGGAAGATCTTCTATAGCCACTTATAGGTACAATAATATTTATTTAAATATTTAATTAATACTATATTCTTATAATATTTGTTATTGGCATGCTATATTTGAGATTATTGATTTTGAGCACGATCGCATGTGGCAAGCTATAGATGATCATTTATGCTCGTGTTTCAAGGAGTATCGGCATCTCATTCATTGCCACTGGTATGCTATAGTGCATAATTAGGGGGTAAAGACAGCACGACAGCGGCCATATGACAGCATCAATATCGAGGACTGAGCTATCATATGCCACACGTATGAGGATCCAGCATATCAGATAATTTTTTTATTTAAAATTTAATAATTAAATTATTTAATTTTTAATTCAATTACTTACTAACTAATTTGACTATTAATTATGCAGGATCGATGTGCCAAAAATGCCGCGAATCGAGCGAGACAAATAATCTTGCATTATGGGAGTTCGAGGCCATTCACTCGCCATATAGAGCAGATGGTAAGTAATTTTTATTTATCATATTTTAACTCTTTAACTATTTAAAAATATATATTAATTATTCTTAAATTATAGATAGATATAGAGAGTGGCGAGCTTCTTGATAGGATCAAGATCTATCAGTGGACCCATCAGCGACGGTCAGGGGACTGAACGGTCGAAAGTCAGGAACTTTACGTAAGTTTTTTTAACTATTTTTTCTATTGGTATTTTAATTTTCAGTACAAACTTAGAATAGCTATAACTTTAATTTTCAGGATCGTATGATAAACATTAGATCCCAACCTACCCCAGAGGGCTTGACCACACCCACAGATGATGAAATCCATGATCAGGTGCTTGGTACGAGATCCTATTATGTTAGAAGGTTAGGGCATGGGATTAGAGCTCCTACATCTCATGCTCATCCAGGACTGGCATCCATGCTGCCTGCGATGCTCGGTTGATGGAGATATAGAGACAAGCTACTGAGGATTGACAGTAGGCTGCTGAGTTGACTGCATGCATTGACGAGTACCAGTTGTTTCAGTCATAGATGATGGAGTGGATGGTATAGATAGAGCAGATGATGTAGCTGATGAGGCAGCAACAGATCGGTCCGAGCTTCTCTGAGTGCTCTCCTCCTTCAGTCCATTTCTCTTCTCCAGATATTGCCAATGCTTGATGGCCAACAACTTGTTTTCTCTTATTTCTATCTTTATTTTGGATCTTTTGTATTTATTTAACAAAAAATATTTTCTATAATTAAATACCTTTTTATATAATGAAATGATGAAATTTATTATGGATGAATGATGAAATTTTTTATGAATGAAATGATGAAATTTATTTATAATTTTTTTATTTTAATTTTATAAATTATAAATAAAAATATATAATATATTTATTTATATTTTTTAAAAAAATAATTTATGATGTAATTATTTATGATGGAAAATTTACATCATAAATAATATTTATTTGCGATGAAAAAGTTACATCGCTAATAACTTTTTATTTATGATAAAAATATTCCATCGCTAATAAATTTTTATTTGCGAAAACTTTTCATCGCTAATAAATTTTTATTTACAATAAAAAAATTTCATCGCTAATAATTTTTATTTATGAGGGATAAATTCATCGTAAATAATATTTATTTTTGATAAAAAATTTTCATCATAAATATTTTTTATTTATGATAAAAATTTTTCATCCATCATAAAAATTTATGTCATAAATAATTTAATGAATTTAAAAAAAATTGATAAAAATATTTCATCATAAAAAATATTTATTAGCGATAAAATTTTATTTTCATCACTAATTATTATCTATGATTCTATTTTTTATGATAAAAAATTAGCGCTAAAATTTCTATCGCTAATAATTATTAGCGATGAAAACTTATTATTTGCGATGAAAATATTGCATCACAAAAAATAGATTTTCTTGTAGTAAATTATTTATGAGCATATTTAATTTCTATTATTTGTTTATTTACTTTATTATTACTAGTTATTTACTGATCTCTAAAATGGCATTCATTTGCATCATTTAGATTAATCGTACTTTAATCTTGTATCAATCAGTCACGCCTCCTGAGTAGAGTATAGGCAACTATACTATCTATCCTGAAAATAATGTGCTATGATCGGACATGATTTATTGTTGATGAACGGAAAGAAGCTTGATCTTTTCTTCTTCTTTTTTTAGTTTTGTCCCGCATCAATTTGATATCAAACCCAGATTGGTTAGGACTTTAGTTTAAATTCTATAATTTAAATTCCTACAAGTTAAATTTTTATTTTTTAAATTTCGTAATTCACTTTTCAGTATTTTATTATTTTTTATTTTTTCTTTCTTACTGCATCTTATTTCTGCATCCTAAACTTATATGACCACTAGATCAGGTATCCAGTACCAATGGCCTACTTTTCATCCAGTACCAATATATGGATCCCAATACAGTAGCCATCATTAATGTATTGACTGACATGAAAGATTTTATGAAAATCATAAGTGAAAGAATAGTACTAGAAGAAGCTAAAAAAAGATAACCTGAACCTGAGTCTCTCCAATTGCCTATAGGACAGAGAAGAGAGAATCTAAACCTAGATCGACCTATAGTAGCACACCATAACCAGTTCGACCAGGATGAGCATATCCTTAGAAATGTGTAGATCGAAGCTCCAAGTTTTGATGATTGTCTAGATCCGAGAGAGTACCTAGATTGAGAATCGGGCATGCACCACTATTTTGGATGGTACGAAATATCTGAAGCAAGAAGAGTTAGATTTGCTAGGATGAAGTTGGTTAGGCAAACCCGACTTTATTGGAAAAGTATTGAGCGCCTTCTTAACCAAAGAAGACAAGATCCGATAGAAACATAGGATGAAATGAAGGAGAAACTTAGAGAAAAATATCTTTCCATCTCCTACCAACAAAGACTTTTAGATCAGTGGCAGAGACTTACTCAAGAGAATAGATCGATCATAGAGTACATCACGAGATTTGATGAGTACCTCATGAGATGTGGAGTAACCAAAGATATGGATGTTACCTTATCTAAATTTAGAGCTGGATTACGAGAGGATATCTAGCATGAGCTACTTTTACGAGAGGTAACCATATTAAAACAAGTTTATCAACTTGCCCTGGACTTTGAGAGATTTTTTAGGTATTCGACTATCCGTCGTCTTGAACCTAGCCGAGTAATCCCTTCTAGATTAAGATCCAATACTAACCAGGCTCCTACTAATGGACCTCCACCTATAAATCCTATTGTGAGAAAAGAAGATAAAGAAAAAAGAGTTGTAGGAGAGTTATCTAAGAAAAGTAGTTCTCAATCTCATTATTTCAAGTATCATGGTTATGGTCATTTTGCTGCACAATATCCCAACCGATGTTTATTTATGGAAGAATTAAAGGAGAAAGCTTATGAAACTGATCCAGACTTAGCCGAGCAATTTGAGAGTACTAAGAACATCCTAGATTTTGTTGCACCGAAGTCAGACCTTAGATTTGGAGTCGTTAGGTATGTTCTAGCACAGACTAAGGAGAGTGAATACTAGCGTAGGATCTCTATTTTCCATACCTTCATAAAATTTAGCAATAAAATTTATAAGATGATCATTGATAGTGGTAGTTGTATCAATGCCATCTCTACCAACATGATTAAGCGATTAGAATTAGTTCATATAGATCATCCCAGCCCATACCGTGTGTCTTGGATAGATTCCTCCTCTATGTTCATTAAACTTAGATGTTGTGTTCCCATCCAGCTTCATTCTTACCAGGATCATGTTTAGTGCGATGTCTTACCCATGAAAGTCGGAAGTATCATATTAGGTTGATCTTGACTGTTTGATAATGATGTTATGATTTATGGTCAAACCAACTCCTATAGTTTTACTCATAAGGATAAGAAGATCATGATCAATCCTTCCTCACCTAAGGCTACCAATAGAAAAATAGATGATAGACCAAAAGAAAACATCAAAAAGAAAAACCTCCATCTGATAGGTGCTAAGAAATTAGAGATGATCATAAGTAAAAGATCACCAGTTTAGATGATTGCTGCAAGAGAAGTTCGTAAGGATCCTAAGGTAGATCATCCCAAGAAAGTAGTCAGCCTTCTTAGTGAATTCCATGATGTCTTTTCAAGGATCTTTCAAATCACTTACCGTCCATGAGAAACATTCAGCATGCCATTAATCTGGTATCTGGATCTATCCTACCTAATTTGCTCCATTATAGGTTGAACCCTACTGAGCATGTCAAGCTACAAAGGTAAGTTGAAGAGCTGATGAAAAAGGATTTGTGAGAGAGAGTTTAAGTTCTTGCGCGGTTCCTACACTATTGACTCCAAAGAAGGATGGTACTTGAAGAATGTGTATAGATAGCCGTGTCATTAATAAGATCACCACTAAGTACCATTTTTCCATCTCTAGGTTAGATGACATGCTAGATATGATGGCCAGAGCTACTATTTTCTCTAAGATTGATATCAAAAGTAGTTACCATCAAGTAGGAATTAGATCGGAAGATGAGTCAAAAACTGCTTTTAAGACGAAAGATGGTCTATATGAATGGATGGTGATGCCAATTGGATTATCCAATGCTCCTAGTACTTTCATGAGATTGATGATCCAAGTACTAAGACCATTTATAGGAGAGTTTGTAGTCATATACTTTGATGACATTTTGATCTATAGTCGAACAAGAGATGACCATTTAAATCATCTCCAAAAAGTATGCCAAGTTCTTAGAGTAGAAAGTCTGTATTCCAATTCTAAGAAATATACTTTCATGACAGACCATATCATCTTCTTAGATTTTATTATTATCCCTGATAGTATGTTTGCTGATCCTAAAAAGATTAGAGCAATAGTTGAGTGGTCGGTACCCAAGAGTATGCATGATGTGCAGAGTTTTCATGGATTAGCAATCTTTTATCGTAAGATCATAAAAAGATTTAGCACCATAGCCACTTCCATCACTAATTACATTAGAAAGAAAGATTTTGAATGGACTAAGGCAGTCAATAGAGCCTTCTTAGATATTAAGGATAAAATGATCCATGCTCCAGTCTTACGTCTATCTAATTTTTTTAAGATTTTTGAAGTAGCATGTGATGCATCAGGAGTTGGGATTAGTGGTGTCCTTAGTCAAAAAGGTCATCCGATAGCATACTTCAATGAAAAACTTAATGATTCTAAACTAAAATATTCTACCTATGATAAGAAATTTTATACGATAGTCCAAGCCCTAAGATACCGGAGACATTACCTACTATCGCAAGAATTTATTTTGTACTCAGACCATGAAGCCATCTGATTTTTGAATTCTCAAAAGAAGCTGAATCATAGACATGATAGGTGGATCGAGTTTTTATAAGTCTATACTTTTATTTTGAAACACCATGCGGGTGTAGAGAATCGCACTGCTGATGCCCTGAGTCGTCGTCATACTTTATTGTCCACCATTAGTGTAGAGGTTGTTGGTTTTGAAAAGATTAAGACGATTATGAGAAGTGTCCAGATTTTATTAGTATACTTACCACTTTATGAAAAGGACCATCTAGAGAATATAGTACATATACCCTTTAAGATGGTTACTTGTTTAGAGGAGCTAGGTTGTGCACTCCCCATACATCTTTAAGAGATTTTCTAATTTGGAAACTACATGCTGGAAGATTAGATGGATACTTTGGTACGAATAAAACCATAGAGTTGGTAGAAGTTCAGTTCTTTTGGCCAAGCCTGAAAAGAAATGTTGCTCGAATTATTGCCCAATGTAGAACGTGTACTATGGCCAAGCAGAGAAAATAGAACACCGACCTATACACACCCTTGCCCGTTCCAAACTATTCTTGACAAGATGTTAGCATGGATTTTGTTTTAGGCTTACCTAAGATAGTTAGAAAGCATGATTATGTTCTAGTGGTTGTAGATAGATTTTCAAAAATAGCCCATTTTTTATCCTGTTGCCAAATGTTGGACGCATCAAAAGTTGCAAGAATATATTTTGATGAGATTGTTAAATTGCACGAATTGCCCAAAACCATGGTGTCTGATAGGGATGTTAGATTCATAAGCTACTTTTAAAAAATCCTATGGCACCTTCTAGGCACAAAATTAAAATTTTTTTCTACCTTTCATCCATAAACAGATGGTCAAGCTGAAGTGGTCAATAGGAGTCTTGAAAATTTGTAGCATTACTTGATTAGAGAACATATGGATAACTAAGATTTTTTATTGCCCCGAGCTGAATTTGCATATAATAACTCTATTAATAGGTCCATTGGCATGAGTCTTTTTGAAGTAGTTCATGGATATCAACTTAGAAAACTAATAGATCTTATCCCACTACTCATGCATGTTAGAATTTTCGAATCTGTAGAGTCATTTGCATAGCATGTCAAGAGTCTACATAAAGAGATCAGTAAAAAAATTAATATTAGTAATAAAGTTTATAAATAGAATGTAGATTCTCATTGATGTGCCTAAGAGTTTGCAAAAAAAGACTCTATGATGGTTCGAATGAGACCTGAATGATTCTCATCAGAAACCAACAAGTTACATGCTCGAGGAGCAAGTCCGTTTAAGATTTTAAAGAAGATCGGATCGAATATGTATGTTGTGAACTTACCTTCTAATTTTAGGATTAGCTCTACTTTTAACGTTACAGATCTCGTCGCCTATAAAGAGCCAACTTGGATATATTGTGAGCCATTTGAGCCTGAACCAACCTTTGAGAGAGAGAGCCTATTCCTGAGTGTCCACCAGCTAAAATATTAAAGCATGATCAGATTGAGAGAATTTTGGATGAGCAGATCATCTCCATCCGAAGTCGAGGCTATCAGCAGTACTTAGTTAGATGGCGAGATCGATCGGAGTCAAAAGATATCTAGATCACTCGAGAAGAGCTGCAGCGTATTGATTCTGATTTGCTTGAGTGTCACTAGAGTGGAATCAATCCCCACTCAATAGGATCGAGTTTTTTCCATCCTGAGAGAATTGGTGTGGATATTAGAGCCATCAGAAGCCAACGACATAATTTAGATTCAATTTGGATTGAAGAAGCCATATCAACTTAACTCTATTTTAGTTATTTAGTTTCAATTCTTTCGATTTAGTCAATTAGTTCTTTTGATGCATTTAGTTTTGAATCCGTAGGACCATACTTGGGTTTGTATTGGACTAGAGCCTTATTTGGAAAGATCATCATAAAGAAGTAAGCTTGGTCCATGTCATCTTTGGAGCCACCGCCCTCCACACGCTTAGAGAGAAAATATACATGCCAGCATGTGCCATGCCCAAGGATCCTCATGCCAAGTTGTGCCAAGCATCAAGCATCCACATTGAGTTACTTTTCTTTCCTAGGATTGCTTAAGAGTTCTTGATTTCTTACTTATTTTGTTAAAAGATTGATTTCTTTTCCATGATTCTATAAAAGATAGATATGATATATTATTATAAACCATACATAATATTTTACTTTTTTGTGGGGAGGGTTGATTTTTTTTTTGTAAAGAAAATATGATTCCTAAAGAAATAGGATCCTTAGGATCCTTTATAAATCCATGTATCTTTCATGAATGAGAAAATGAATACATGAATGATTTTATCCATAAATACTTATGTCAATTACTCCGAGAGGGAGAGGGTGTGCAATCCAAAATTGCCCCATGAAGAGAGGGTGTGAGGCCCACTTTCTTTCTATCTCTTTATCCTTCATCTACTTGAGATCTAGTATTCCTACAACTCTGAATCATCTTTACCATCTACCTACACAAGCCTATTCCATCAAGATAAGATCAGTCTCCTTCAAGATTTTCATCTATCATGCTGAGAGAGGAAGAGTGAACTATTATTCTATAGATCAAACATTGATAAGGACCTTCGTTCCTTCTCAACTGATCTTTGATTTTTTTTTTTTTTTCAAATCTGATGTTGGTAAAGATCTATTCTTTATCGATAGATCTGCTTGGTTAAAAGATTAAGAGCCCTAATTATGATAGTTTCTTAACTACCACGATTCGGATTCTTCTTATCTTTTTGAATTTTCTTACGAGCTTAATTTCTTGCTATTCTTTATTTTATTTATATTTTTTTATAATTATTCATGAGCATGTTTAATTTTTACTATCTATTTATTTATTTTATTATTGCTAGTTATTTACTGATCTCTAAAATGGCATTCATCTGTATCATTTAGATTGATCGTGCTTTGATCTCATGTCAATCAATCACGCTTCCTAAGCAGAGTATAGGCAACTATACTATCTATCCTAAAAATAATGTACTACGATCGGATGTGATTTGTTATTGACAAACAGAAGAAAGCTTGATCTTTTATTTTTTTTAGATTGTCCCGCATCACTTCTTCTTTGAACTCTAAATCAAGCAAACTAAGAAAGGGATCTTTATCAACCAAAATAAATACATCAAAAAAATACTAAAGAAGTTTGGGATAGAGAATGCCAAGCCAACTGACACCTCTTTGATCATGCAAGTTTGACAAGGATAAGCATAATAAGAGTATTGATCTCAAGCTTTATCAAGGTATTGTGGGATTATTAGTTTATCTTACTGCTAGTAGGTCGAACATAATATTTAGTGTATATATATATACAAGATATCAAGCAAATAAGAAGGAACTACATCTGATTGCTGTTAAAAAATCCTTTAATACTTAATTGGAGCATCAAATGTAGGCTTCTGGTATGGTAGACAATCTTTAATTGATTTAATTGGTTATTCTATAAAATTGATTGAAAGAGTACTAGTAGAACTTGCCAATTACTTAAGTTAACTTAATCTCTTGGTTTAGCAATAAATAAAATTTGATAGTATTATCTACAATCAAAATCGAATATATTGCGGTCAGAAGTTATACTTAAATATTATAGATTAAGCAATAACTTGAGAATTATGGTATCAAACTTAATAAGATTCTAATAAGATGTAATAATATTAGTGCAATCAACTTAACCAAAAATCTAATTCAATACTCAAAAATTAAATATATTGAGATAAGATATTATTTCACAAAAGATCATGCTCAAAATAATAATGTATTGCTTGATTTTCTATACACTGATAAATAATTAGCTAATATATTGACCAAACCCCTTAGTAAAGATAGATTTAGCATAATAAGAGGAGAACTAAGAGTGTGTGATCCTATTAGCTAGAAAACCCCACTCCAATCCTTGATTTGCCTTGATTTATCTTTCATTTGATGGCATTTTCATATCCTCCTCCAATCCTTTCCTTTGAGTTATCTTTAAGTATTAGGAGTCAATGATTGATCAGTAAAAATCAATTTTCTAATTCAAGATAAGGCTGGAGTTGATTCATAATCACTGTAAGCTAACTTATAGAATTTATGCCTACAGGAATTGACTTGTAGTTAAGTTCAAGTCGACCCCTATGTCGAGACCTAGTTTTTAAAATCGAGCCATCTCAACCTCCTCTATCATCCCCACTTCATTGTTCACCCTAATAGTCCCTCCAAACCTTTCGTCCACCCTTTTTTAGCCTTCCTTCCATCAATTTTCCTTCCAATACCTTTGATTTGTATGTCCATGGCTTTGAGGAAGTAATTGGTGTACTGCTTGAAGCGAACTAGGGCTTTGAAGCACATGGAATGAAGGACCAAGGAGCAAAATGAAGCCCCAACACTGCAAAGACAAGGAAAGAGCCCCTCTACGACATTGTTGTCGCCGTCCCAAGTTTCCTTGTCAATGAGATTCATCATCATTAGCAGGAAGACTGACTTTGAGTTCTTGGAGCATGAGCATTTCTTTATTGGCTAGAGGATCCATGAGCAAGGGTGGGAGTTCATATGCTCCTTGAACCTCCCCATCTATCCCAACCTTGTCCACGACTTCTTAAGGAACATCCGGCTAGGTATTATGCACATTGAGTCCATGGTTAAGCGTGTCTCAATCATGCTCAACAAGTAGAGACTTGCTCACATAGTCTAGATGCCCCAGGCCGGCACAAGCATGGACATAGTGGAGGACTAGAGGTCTGGACTATAGTGCATCCTAGAGTGGGAGAAGGTCAACAAGCTGGAGGAAGTGCTAGCCAACCAGTTGTTGGTCGAGATGCAACTATTGCATCACATTATGAGTCTGATTTTCTTCCTAAAGACAAGAAGATTTTGCTTCACTTCAAAGTGGAACATTCTTATGATGTTCCACGTGGTTTGGGGTAGTCCCCTAAACCTCCCTAATTTGATGATGCAATAGATATGGGAGACAGTGAACTGGTTGAAGGCATGTCTGCCTTATGGTATGATTCTTACTTTGGTCTTCCAAGAGTTTGGTATAGAGCTGGAGATGAAACATTATGAGTTATTATGCAATCTAACACCTACAACAATCAATGCCTCCATTAGATGGGGTACTAGAAGTTAGAAAGCAGATGGGTGTGGAAAGGCTCAGGGCAGGAGCAAGAGTGAGAGGATGCTGAGGCAGGTCCAAGTGCACCTTAGCTAGACACCAAGCTCGAGACACCTCCGCTAGCAGCAGCACCACCACCTACTCCACCATCATTGGTAGCACTATCTACCACACTACAACCACCAAACAACACCCTCAACAGCACCAATAGCTCAGTGGCCGCAAGCCACCTCAATACAACTAGATGAGGGTTGGCTTTAGAGGCTAGCTATAAAAATTTTGATGGACATAGAGCAGATGAACAAAAGCCTACACCACCAGACACTTCAAAGCTCATAACTACCATCTAGAGAGAGTTCGATGTAGTTAGAATCAAGATCTCTAGACTCTCAAATAAAGTCACTATCCTAGAGTGGTAGATAGTTTCAAAGAATGAGGTGCCAACCGACTTATTCGATCTCACTTGAGAGGCCACTAGGTTGAGGGGGAGGATTGACTTAGAAGTTGCATAGATTCAATCTGAGGTTAGAGGATTAATCACTTCTTAACAGACATGCATCACCTCCCTCTTGACAATGATGGGTCACCTGGTCTCACAATTAGAGTCACTTGCTTCATCCTCAACAGTTGGAGCCGGGAGCTGAACGCATGCTTCACCCCCTAGATCTTCTACCCAACAGTCGACCCAGCCTAGTCAGCCTAGCTACTCCTAGACCATCTTTTAGGATTTATGCTAGATCGAATGTAGATTTTCCTACACCTACACTTGGGCCTTCAAGTAAGACCAGAAGCAAGACAAGTGGACCTTCTTTCTCCAGGGCTAGTACATCCAGGCATATAGAGTGGCCCTTAGATGAGGACTAGTCTATCTGTTTGTAGATTGCTTATTTATCATATATACTGTTTAATTAGGTAGTCTTTAGTCTTACATGTGTATCTCGATGTACTATATTGATCATTATTTTGTACACAGTACATTCATTTTGAGTGATATATACTTGTAAAGACAATACAAATTATTAATCAAAAGATTACCTTTTGGCTTACAATTTACTGTATCTTTCTGGCTTGCATTTCTATCACTTCTAACTTTTTGCATAATGACAAAAAGGGGGAGTAAGGAGAAAAGGAACATTAGTTATTGTTGAGCATAAGCAACACCTAACAGCAACTAAATATATACCATTATTATAGCTTTACTAAGATATTCATCACATGCTCTGATACTTAATCTTGCTACTTAACCTTGCTCTAATGCTCAAGTTCTTAACCCCTGATTCATGCATGTTCTGGTATAGGACAATTAAGTACATGCTCAGATATAGATAAATTAATTCGATACATTTCATAACATCTTGATACATGCTTTTTAAATCATGCTCTTAATTTCTTTAAAAGAAACAACAACACAAGATGCATAATCATCTTCAAGCATGTTGATATCTCGAACCTACAATAATGCTCTCATACCTCATGATACATTCTCATCATTAAGCAAAAATAACTTAAAATATTCAAACTATAATGCTCTGATACATTCACAAAGGCACAACCTTGCTATGTTCAAAACTTTAATTATTTTTTGAACTTATTACTCTAATACTCTACCTTGGTATGCTTATAATACTAGTTGAGCTAGAATTCAAACATTATTATGCCTTATATTAAGATTATCTCTTGCTTATACTCAATATTTTGTCATCATCAAAAAGAGGAAGATTGTCGACCCAAGGAATGATTTTGATGAATGCAAAATATTTGAATATATAATGATACTAATGGTTTATTGAAGTATATATTGAGAAGATTTTCAGGAGGCTAATTTGATTGAAGAATTTCAAAATAATTATAAAAATTTAGGGCCATAGGATGTAAGTTTGAGAAGCTACATTGTAAGAAAAATGAAGTTGAAAGTCGAGAGTTTGACTCTAAATTTCAATGAGACAACTCTGATATACAAGATCTTAAGTGGTACAAAACTATAAGTCAATCCTAAGTTTTTGTGAGTCAACTCTCTTGGATCAAGACAAAGAGCACTATTTTGCAGCTTATTTTTTAGGCAACTCTCTCAAACTATAAGTCGGCTTGAGCATATTTTGAGTTGACACCAAGTTTAGCTGAGTCAACTCTCTCAAGATAAGACAAAGAGGTACCAAAATTGATTTATTCCCAAGTCGACCCCATATTAGTTCGAGTTGACCACAAATCACATCGAGTTGACCTCAAGTTGCTATGAGTCAACTCCAGTATGCTCGACAACTCTAATAGCTAGCTCTGTAGAAGCTATAGAAATATGTAGAACAACTCCAATAATTAGTTTCAACCTCAAAATGGCAAAAAATTGATTTTTAGACCTTGCAAGAGTTTTAAATGCATGCCAAATATATTAAAGAAGCAAAAGAAGAAGGAAAACAAAAGGAAACCAGAGAAACACTAAGAGTTCACTCAAAAGAAAGTATTTACTTCCTAACCATCATACTCTTGAGTTTTTAGAGGGTTCAAAGAAGAAGAAAAGCACATTAATTACCAAGTTTTCTTGGTGACATCTACTTGAGCTTCAATGACCTTGTTATTTGCTCTTTGGGAGGTTTTATTTGTGTAAATCAGTACTTAATTATTTTTTATGGTAATAAGTTTCAATTGGGATTAAAACTTGAGGGAAAGGTCCATTTAATTCTTAAATTGGATTGTATTATTTGTTCAATGCTATGAGTGGCTTGGGAAAGTAATTTTGATTGATTTTCATTGAAAAATTAATAAGACTTGATTGTGAGCCCAAGTAAAATAATCATGCTACAATCTTAGAGAGATTATAATACAATTCTTACAAAAGGTATCTTAAGGAGTGGATGTATGCTGAGTTTGGCACCAGACCACTATAAAACGATGTGTTTGTTTGTGTTATAACTACCTTTTATCTTACTCTTACTTACTACTGCATCTTCACTATTTTAATTTATTGCTTCCACTACAAATTCATCTTGCCAAGCATTAGTTGAGAACATATTTATTTTAAATTTTGAAAAATCTAATTCACCCTTTGCCCCTTTTGGGTTGTCTATCTAGGCAACAATCAGTATGTATATGAGAGATCTGACAATATTGGTTGTCTAAGTTTTATCGGATGTATCCTAAAGAAGTCTATTTACAAACTCTATCCAAGTGACTAGATGTGATGTTTCCAAAGATACATGGTGTTTTGGAGACATCATATCTCTTCATAAACCAATGTTCTTGACTCTTCGAAAAGAAGCATCTAAGAAAAAGGTATTTTAAAGTATTAAACCAACTAAATTTTAGGAGATAAAAATTTAATTTTTTTTAGAAAAAATTATAAGAACACCCCCTCTACTTTAAAGTTCAATTTTACTTACACCTTCTATACTTTAAAATATGTAAAATAAATCCTTTTATTTAATGAAATGTTCCAATATGGCCTTGATGTTCACTTAAGTGCTGATGCTGTCAACTTGCTATTACAAAAGATGAAAATGTCCCTCCCTCATTTGAAATGGATTTCGATAACAACCCTCGAAATTTTGAGGATTGTTCATTTTGCATCTATTGCTTTCAGCATCTTTTCTCCCTCAAAATTTCAACGATGACCATCATCCCACCCTTTGCTTGAGTCCGACAGTCTCTCCTCCTTCATGTGCAAGCATGGCAGCCTCCAAGAACTCTGTTTCCCTCCGCCATGTAGTCAAGCACCATCTTCTCTTCTTTGGCCAGTAATGCCTCTTAATTTTCTCAAATTTTTTTCTTATAAAATTCTGACTTTAGTGAATATTGTATTCTTGTTTGTCTCTTTAGTGACCAATCTAAAGTAAGACATCATAACCATAGATTTAGGGATATTCTTTAGGTTTTTTCTTGCATAATGGTGTAATACCCTTGACTTTTGATTATGGTATCATATTTTAAGTTTTGATGTTTGCATGTAATATTCATTGATGTGTTCTATAATTATCTCTCTTATGTATGGTCTTTATTCGAATTATTCTATAGTCCATTGATAAGAGATTGTGGTCCCTTTGTGTGTGTGTGTGTTGTAGTCCAATTTTGATTGTGCATGTGTATAAAAGATGGGTTTTGAATTGATGTGATCCCTTATAAGTATGTTTTCAATCTATGACCCTTTGTTATGGTCCATTATGAACTTATGTCATAAACTTTTCAATGTACAATGGAAGCATTGAAAAAGTATCTAAACATATTGAGATTCAATTTTTAAAGCATAGTTTGATGTTTCTGACATTTGAAAATGCATAATGCATTGTGAATGTAATTTTTTAATCACTTTTTGGATTGATGTTTAGTGCTTTTAGGGTTGATGTTGTTAGAAAAAGTATCCTAAAGCTAATCATCTAAGCTGTAGATGGTTGTATATTTATATATATATAAATTAATTTTTTATTAATAAAAATTATTTTTGGTAGTTCATCATATTGCATTCTATTAGAGCTCCTTTTATGATGAAGTCCTTAGAACTGTAAATGATCGATAAAGAAGGATTTATCGAATAGTTCTTAAAGCATGTTTGCAATCCAATGATACATTATTACTAGGATGTTAACGTTTATCAAGTGTAGGTCATTGTAAGTGATATGGATTAGTTATCTTCTTAACCAAGGAGAGTGGAGACACTTGTATGGTATATAGATGAGATGTAGGAGTACATCATTACCAAAAGATAAGATATAGGAGTACATCATCACCAAATAGTGACTCACCTGCAGAGCACTCTATTAAAAATTATGTTTCAAAATCAATCATCAGTCTATTGATGATTGTGCTACTCTGTACTTATAAATAATTTATTAAATAAAATATTATTCTAACTTTTTCATCATAAATTCTACATCTTCTAATGAACTCCTTCTATTGTGATAAAATTCTTAGGACTATTTAGTTTCGATAAAGAGAGAATTTATCGATTAGTCCTTAAATTATTTACGATCAAATAATACATTGTTAATTACGATGACAACGTTTATCGAGTATAAATCATTGTATGCCATATAGGTTGGTTGTCCTCTTAACTAAGAAGAATGAAGATACTAGTATAGCATACAGATGAGATGTTAGGATACATCATCCTGAATGTAATCAACTCCAGAGCATTCTGCTATCGAGAATTGCTCTGATGGAATATGAATATAAGTATTTCTTAGACCTAAGATCACCATAGTGGCTTGCAAGCAACTCATTATGCTTTGATGTTGGACTACCTAAATTTTTAATTCAGTAACGAAAGAGTTTTTAGCATAATCAAGTACTTATGAAGTCGGTGAGTGATCAAGATGAGATTGACCACTTCAAGAGATTGGAAAAAATGCATCGCTGTATTTTAATTTAGCAAAATCTTAGTCAGGATAATCCATGAGATGGATTTGATATTTTGAAATACAATATGGATAACCTAATCGGGATTGACAGTTAAACTCTGAGTCATCCTATGAGCATTAAAATCAAGAAGATGAATTATACAGAAACTATATCCATATGGATTCTAAGAGTGTTGCTTTTTACATTCGACCTATTCGGCTGTCGGGTATCATTGCTAGATAGTCACTTCGATTGGTATAAAAATTTATTCATGTACTACTAACTTAAATTCAAATCTATGAGGTCATACACATAAAAGATCTTGATCTGATTGGATGGTTGATCAATAATTTAGAATGATTTTTAAGTCAAACAATCAATACGATTGATGTTTGACCTAATGCAAGTATTGTAGGAGGATCGATTAGCAATTGAATTGCTAATTAACTTAATTTGATTAAGTTAGAGGATTAAGATTAAGTCTAATTAAATATAATTTAATTAGATTTGATTTAGACTTAATTGGGTCAAATCTAATTGATTTATTGGATGAGCCAATTGCAAGGAAGAATAAGTTCTAGTTCAATTAGGACTTGTATGCACCCAATCTCTAATTTGATTAAAAATTAAATTAAAATTAAATCTAATTTAATTAGGCTCTTAGTTGGACTAAGATCTATTCTAATCGGGTTGAATTAATTCTAATTTAATTTGGTTTAAATACCATGTTTGACCAAGTCAAATTTACAAGTCTTAGTGTGACTAGGACTAGCCCACCTTGCACCAACTTGCTTCTTACGCCTTCTCCATGCCATATTTATTGAATATTTCATGAAAACTCTCTTTTTTAGAGACAATGCGCATGCCCCTTGCTCTCCATTCTTTCTTACATGGTTAGTAGTTGTAGACCAAGTCAAAGTAGGAAGTTGGTTTTGATTTCAAATTCTATTTGATAGAATTTTAAGAAACCAAAACTCCTTGCTTTGTGGTGCCTACCTATCTGATAAAATTTGAATTTTTTCATGGGATTTAAAGGAGGTTTTGTGTGCCAAAACTTGGTGGTCCACCGCTGGAAAAAAGGAGAGTGCACCCAAGAGTTGAGCATCCCAAGTCTTGCCATATTTGGACATACCTTTCTAGATTTTTGACCTAGACAAGGATTATTCCATATCTCTCTATAAGAAGGGGATTAGGGCATGGTTTTTTCAGAACTTCCATATCTGAGAGAGAGCTATTAGGGTGTGGGAAAAACTTGGAAGAGAAAGCCTTGGGTGTGGGGTTTTGTGGAGACACTAATCCAAATATCTTGGTGAGAGAAACAAGGAAGAAGAAAAAGGGTTCTTCTTCTAGAGTTTTTCTTTGACCTCTTCCTCCTCCTTTTATGATTTTTGAGAGGTGTCCCTTCTTCATAAATCTCTTCTTTTTCTTTTGAATATTGGAGAGTCCATATTTGAAGAAGAAATTCTAGATCAACCATCAAAGAAGGATCAGCACAGTACTAGCATGTTGTGCTGATTTCCTGTATCAAACTTCGAATCTTGCATCGAGGTTTGATGTGGATAACCTATAAAGGTCAGACACGTGTGCAACTCGAAGTGATGACCTCAGCCTTGGATCATCAAGTTAAACAATCCAACTTGCAAAGATAAAGGTGATACGATCTCCTTTCTGTTATCTAGATTTGATCTAGTACTATTTTGATATTGATTTGATCAACATCATCCTTTCTTATTTTTATTTTCAGATTTAATAGCATGCTTAAATCATGTGATAGGATCCTAGATCTAGGGCTATTTTATGTTTTATTTTGAATTAATATGATTAGTTCATCTTTTCACTACATATTTTTTAAAAAGTTTCAAAATCTAATCATGAAATCCTAGATCTATTTTCTTCACACTCTACTATCAAGAGATGCTCATAAAAGATATGGATATAAGTATCCCTCAAACCTAAGATCACCATGATGACTTGCAAGCAACTCACTATGCTTTGATGCTATACTATCTATATTTCTAATATAGTAACAGAAGATTTTTAGGTACAGTCAAGTACTTATAAAGTCAGTATATAAGTCAAGATAGGATTGACCCCTCCAAATTATAGAAGGTAATGATTCACTATATTTCAATTTAGTAAAATCTTAGCCAGGATAATCCATGTGATTGTCATAGGATTTGAAAGATTGAAATACAATATGGATGACTAATTTGGGGTTGATAATTAATCCTAGGTTGTCCTAAGCATTCAAGGTTAAAGGGATGAATTATGCGGTAACCATATGCCAAGATTCTTGAATGTTGCTTTGCAATTATTTAAACTATCCGAACATTGGGTATCATTGCTAGATGATCACTTTGATTAGTATAGAAAATAGTTTTTATACTACAGCTTAAAATTTGAACCTATCGAGTCACGCACTTAAGTCATACAGCACAGAAAAGAATTGACCTAATATCTATAAGTTTAATTTGAAAGTATGTGACGATTGAATAAATAGATTTACTTAATTAAAAATTAAGTTAATGGCTATATGGGGTTAAATACTGGCTATGTCTAGCTAGCACTAGCCATGAGGTTTAGTTTTAATTTTGGGGATGAATTTGACCTGATATATGATCCAAGTATTGATGAGAGTTTGTTTTCAAGTCATGATTATATTAGATTAAATCTAATTTAATTAGACTTGATTTAATTAAGGCTAATTGGGTTAATAATTCAAGTTAGACTTGGACCTGAATCCTAATTGGATTAAAATTAATAGTCTATTCGAATTGAGTTCGAATCAGGTTTGAATCAAATTCAATTTGAACCCAATTTGGACCAAGGTTGACTTGGTCAACTAGTGCCTTTGACCACTGGAATTCTCTCTTATGAGTGGCTGACCAAAGGGGTATTGGCTGTGGATTGAATTAGCCCCAATCATTGGTTTGGGTGGCAATATAGGGAAGTCCAAAGGTGGTGCCAATTCCTCTCTCTTAAGGTTTCCTAATTGGATTAGGAAATCACCTTAAGTCTCCTACTTGGATAAGGATTTGACTTACGACTCAATCTATCTGGTCTTGGGCATTTTCTACAAGAGAGGAAGGGCTCTATGGCATGGAGAATTATTAGATGATCCTCTCATTATGGGTGTGAGCAATTCTAGGCGTGAGAGAGAGAGCCTTAGGGTGAAGACTTTCTTTCTCTTAGCATGGAGCTTTTCAAGATGGGAGATCAGATCTTATCACCCCTCCCCTTCCCCTTTTCTGGTGTGATGCCTAAGATATCATCCCTATCTTCTGCATTGCATGGCATGCAAGCGAAGTAGAGGATCCACACATCCAGATCTTTGAAAGCAATATTGCAGAATTTTCAGCATCTCGATTATCTTTCCACTGCGTATCGAGGTATGATTCATAATTATTATGAAAAAATTTTAAAACTTAAATCTATTCTCCGATTAAGATCTGAATCTGATTCAGATATGAAAATATTTTTTCAGATGTTTCACTTTCTAAAGCACTACTTTTTGGACTGTTATTTGAGTTTGTTAAAATTGGAAGCATCAAAATTTTGTTTAGACTTATGTTTTCAGTTTGTTAAGCAATGTTTTTTCAATACCTAATGACTTTATATTTGTTTTTTTAACTAAAAGTAAAACTTATGTGTGTATGAACTTTATGTATCACTTGTTTGTTATTATAGGAATGGACTCTTATTTTTTACTTTATAGATCCACTATAATAGATCAATCAAGTACCATCCAAGCTATCATTATAGTGGAGAGTATGTTAGATACTTCAATAACTATCACCCAGGTAGATTTAGTATCATAGAACCGGAGGATATGCTAGGCCAGTTAGGATATACAAATTTTACCCACTTTTATTACCTCATGCTTGGATGGATGTTGAAATGGCTTGAGGGAATTAAGATATGATGCAAATATTTTAAACATGTTGGCTTCTATGAGAGGGACTAATATGATTCTGAGTATTATGGAGCACTAGGAGGATGCAGCTACTGGTACCACTACTAGTGCCACTTAGGAAGCTACTTCAACTATTATAGAGATGCCTCTAGTTACTGCATCTCCTCCAACTATTATAGAGATGCCTTCTCAAGGAGACAATGAGAGTCGGTGGATGTACTGGTCACTACTGTAGAGGTGCCCACTATCAAGGATGTAGCTGCATCCACACCAAAGACCTGAATCAAGAGTGGCAGTAAAAAGGATTGATAAAAGAAGACCACTTACATCTGGAAGGTCTAAAGTTGATGAGAAAGTGAAAGGGGTTGTAGCTGCCACTTCAAAGCCTATACTTGGTAGTAGCAGCAGTAGTGATACATCACTTAATCAGCTAAATAATTTGGATGATGATGATGATGATTTATTTGATGAGTATATAGATAGAGATGTTATTGACGAGGAGTTGAGATCTTGGACACACATTCTCCTTTCCAAAGAGGTATTGGTTTTTTTAGAGAAGAGCAGCCCAGTGGTAGAGAATCAAAGAGTAGTCGTAGCTCTCATCTCCACAGATTGAGTGGTGATAGTGATTCAAATGCTAGGAATTTGGATTTTGATGATCCCGATTTCAATGAACTTGTATATATTAAAAGAACTATCAAACTTTCAATTAAAATAAGATTTAGCAATGCTGCATAGAAGAATGAGGCTAGTCGGGTTACTGCTATATGCAAGTAGGAATAATGGGTAGAGGATTCATGCTTCATCACTACAGAAGGAGAATACTTATCAAATAAGGACCTCCCAGCTTGTGCATAGTTGTGGAAGGCACTTTGAAAATTATAATGTCACATCCAAATTTCTAATAGAGAAGTATATTGATGAGATTAGATCATATACAAAGTGAAGTATCAAGGATTTTTGAGAGCAAGTAAGTAGGGATGTGAAGGTCTCTATTTTGAGATCACAGTGCTATAGAGCCAAGACTAGAACTCTAGAGATTATTTAGAGGAGCCACAAGGAGTAGTATGTCTACCTATGGAAGTACTGCCACATCATCGAGCAAACTAATCCTAGAAGCATGATGTTGATGGATGTTAGCATGCCCGATGAAACTAGTTAGCCTATCTTTAGGAGGTTATACTATTATCTTATAGCATGCCAGCATGGCTTTATCAAAGGCTGCAGACCCATCATTGGATTGGATGGATGTTACCTGAAGAGCTTATTTAGAGGGTAGCTCCTAGCTGCAGTGGGGAAGGATGGTAATGAAGATATATTCCCCATCATATGGGTCGTGGTCGAGGTAGAGGCAAAAGACAATTGTAGCTGATTTTTTATATGCTTATTAGAAAATATTAGGCCGTTAGAAGAGCATGGTTGGATATTTATATCAGATAGACAAATGGTAAGGTTGTATTGTTCAATACTTGTATTTTTCATTATTTTTAAGTACTTAATTATCCATAACTTGTTCTCTCATTTAATATTTGCGTAGGATATTGTTGATTCCCTTCAAATTGTCATTTCTAGCATGGATCATAGATTATGCGGCACTTGCATACCAATTTTAAAAAGCTAGATTCAAGGGAAAGAATTATAGAGATGCCCTTTGAAAGTGTGCCAAGACAACCATGCTTCATGACTTTGAGGCTATCATGGAGAAGATATGATACTTTGATAAGATCGCATGACAATGGCTCAAATAGCATCCACCTGAGTTATGGTCGAAGAATGCTTTCAGTCCTAGAAGCAAGTCGAGTGTATTGTTGAACAATATATGTGTCCTTCAATAAGTACATAGTAGATGCTCAAGAGAAGCTTATTATCACTTTATTGGAGACTATTGATGCGGCAATTTCAAGCTAAAAAAGATAGCTTGGACAAAATTACAGGCCCTTTTTCATCCTAAGATTTAAAAGAAGTTGGAGAAGGCTAAGTTGGAGGCCATGGACTGCCACTAAATATGTGGAGGAGGGCACAAATTTGAAGTTGAGCATCATAATGTAGATTTGTTATGGACTTGGGGGAGAGTGTTTGTGGATGTAGGGCATGGGTTTAACTGGCATCCCATATTGCCATGCTACAGCGGCTATTATGTTTGTTAGAAGGATGTAGAATATTTTATCCGTGCATAGTCTACTAAAAATACATTTTTTAGGGCCTATGAGCATATCATTGAGCCGATCTTGAGTATGAAATTTTAGCCAAGGATATAGTACCCCATTGTGTTCCCTCTCTCCTAAGGGCTCCTCTAGGTAAACCCAAAAAGAAAGAAGAGGATAAGCCAAAGGATTCTAGGAGAATCAAAAGAAGGGGTACATCCGTAAGATGCAGTAATTGACAATAATGGAACCATAACTCTAGAATTTGCAAAGGCCCTAGGAAAGAGAAGGTAAAGAAGAAACGAGAAAACATTACATCCAGTCAAACCAAAAGCTAGTTAGTAGGAAAGGAGAGAGATTATAGATATTATGGCTTTATTTATATTCAATAATATAGTTAACTGATATTTACTTATATTTTAGTACCATTTTTTAGGCTCAAAAGATTGGAAAAAGAAAGAAGACAGTAGCCTCAAAGCTTATCTCTAAAGAAAAAATGGCTTTCCTATCGCAGGATCGATTTGATCTGATCTATAGTGAAAATTTTTAAAATTTTTTACTTCGATCTAATCAAATCTGAGAGTTCTCAAATCTGATCTATATGATCTAATACTAAAAATAAAAATTAATTAAAAATCTAAAACATCGAATGTTATCTTTTGTGTAAACCATTTATCCTATTGATGATCTGACAACATCCGAAATTTTGGATCTAGTCGTGCATGCGCCCGGCCTCTACCAGAGTCCACTCGACTGGACGTGCTCTCCTTCTAAATCTAAAAGATCATATTTGTTTTGGATCTGTAGGGCCTTCAAATCAAATTCTAAAAGTAGGACGATCGTCTCTTGATCAATAATTTCCTGACTTGTCTTCGTGTAGCTACTCTCAACTTTTGATCAGTAAAAACGTCCAACTCCTTGGACGTGGAGAAGAGGGAGGAGATTTGGAAGAGAGGCATGGAAGATGATGGGAGAGGCAGGGCTTCGTCGTGGTCTAATTGCAATGCCAAACACCTTTGACAATAGACTATTTATAGACCTATGCGTAGCCCTAAAGTCCTGGTGCTTTAAGCAACCCTTTTGCTTAAAGCAGGACTCCACGCCATATCCCATGCCCCCTTCCTCTTTTCTTCTGATTTTTGTCAAACAAAATACCAAAAAATACGGCATGGAAAAAAGAGAAGGAGAAGAGTTTGGCGTAGGAATTCATTTCCTAGTGTTTTGATCCTATCAAAACACTTCCAAACATATCCATAAGGGGGGCGCACCATATGGGGGCGTGCGCCCTCTTTTTTTCATGAAATCCCTCTTGGGGGCGTGCGCCCTCTTTTTTTCACGAAATCCCTCTTAGGACATGCGCCTCAGATAAAATCCAAGAGGGGCATATGTCTCCTCCTTTAATTCTCACAAAGACTGGGTCAAACGACCCTATGTCCTGATGGTTATAGGAATTGGTAGGTCTTGTCCAGTTTCCATCTAATGATTAAGACAAACATAGATCAGGTTAAGACAATCCTTTTTTGATCTGGACAAACTCCAGTCAGACCAGGACAAACCCATATAAGATTTCTAGATGAGCCAAATCCAATTTGACTCAGTCAAGATGAACCAGAATGACTATAAAAGGAGAATGTTAGGCTCAATCATGTGTTAGCATGATTTTCTTGAATCTAATTGGATCAAATCCAAATCAATCAAACTGGAATTGCCCAATTAATCACATTTAGACCCAAATTCTTATTTGTGTGATCTAGTTAGATTAAGTTTCGTATGGTACTGAGATATGTCGCGATCTCTATCATCGACATCATCGAAACACCTTTCGATGGACCAAAACTTTTTCAATTTATCCAATTAGAATGATTAATCATCAAGATCATTCTAATTACTTCCAAAATCCACCAGTAACACCTAGCAGTATATGGTGGCAATCCATCAAAATCGAATACGAACCTCTCAGTGCAGTTACCTATGTGATTGGATTCTTCTATCATGAGTTCCGACAAGATTAGGGTTAAGGTAAACTCGTCAAACCCAAAACCCTGTCATATGATTAAATCATTTGATTCGAGTTCGATGTGAAATTTCAATAGAAAACTCTTTACTATTATATCACACCACCATAGCCATGGGATTATGGACTCGATCTCATGATCATCATAGGACTACTTTTTTTCTACCGAGGTAGATAGATCCTCTATTAGTGCAATCCAATTTCTATAATGAACATGCTATAGCCAACATACGCCTCAGAATTTCAAATGGCTAGAAGACCGAGTTATGGTATAGTCAAACTATAACATACTCAAGATAAACTGTCGATCACCTCAGGTCAGAGAACTAGACACATAACTACAGCATCGAGCTAATCATCGATGAGAAAGTAGACTTCCTTATGACTGCTCGAGGTGGTCATGCTCAGTGCCCTCATTCTTCAATAAGTATCTGTACTCTTATTTGGTGTCTCCACACCATAGACTCAAGACTCATATATCCTAAAAAAGTTATTGTACACCAACCTTTCGGATCGATCACCATCCTCATGATGATCCTACAGTCGAAAGTAGTTTATAAGTTAATCATGAAAATACATATCTTAAATTTTTAACTCTTAAAAATATGTATTAGTATTTCATTAATTCAAAGAATGTATCACAGACACTATACATACAATGTGATAGAATAAAATAATTCTTTATTGATTTTAAATCAAAATTACAAAAATACTCTTAAAATGTATATTACAAGTGCTAGCCAATCTGGCTTATAGAGCACTCATCTAACAAACTTTCACTTGACCTAAAGTCAATTGGCTACAAATCTAAATCTCATCTTCTCAAGATAGGCTTCGATCTTCTGCTGGCTCAATGGCTTCGTTAGTGGATCAGCCGCATTATCTGCGGTGTCAACTCTCTTAACCTCAACGTAATCCTTCTCGAGGTAATCGTGGATGAGGTAATATCGCCACTCGATATACTTCGACTTCTAGTGAGACCTCGGCCCGATATGGTGTCATTATTATTGCAATACAGAGGGACGATATTCGATGGCATCACTCTGAACTCTATGGCGAACTTATTGTACCAAAATGCTTCTTTCATAGCTTTTGATGCAGCGATGTACTCAGCTTCCATGGTGGAGTTTATGATCACTGTCTGCTTGGAACTCTTCCATCTTACTGCACCATCATTACAAACAAACAGACTATCAGATGTCGACTTTCGATCATTTATATCAGACATAAAGTCTGAGTCTGTATACCTTTAGATCTGGAGTTCTCCATTATCAAAGATCAGAAATATATCCTTAGTCCTTCTCAAGTATTTAAGGATACACTTCATAGAAGTCCAGTGCTCTTCGCCTGGATTCGACTAATCCTGCTCGTGACACTCATAGTATACACAATATTAGATTGTGTACACAACATGGCATACATGAGGCTCTCTATTGCTGAAGCATAAGAGATCTTACTCATGCATTCAATCTCTTTAGATATGGTAGGGCACATCTTTTTGGAGAAATGAATGCCATGTCTGAAGGGCACTAATCTCCTCTTGGAATTTTTCATGCTGAACTTCTTCAGCACCTCCTCTATGTACATCTTTTGTAAGATACCCAACATCCTATTTGGTCTATCTCTATAGACTTTTATGCCCAATATAAAAGATGCCTCTCCTAGGTCTTTCATAGAGAACTCTTTTGATAACCACATTATGACCATGGTCAACATGGGAATATCATTTCCAATAAGAAGGATTTCATCCATATACAATACGAGAAAGACAACAGCGCTTCCACTGATCTTTTTGAATACACACGACTTCTTATTTTTTTATGAAATCAAATGATTTGATCATATCATTAAAATAAGCATTCCAGCTCCGAGATGCTTGCTTAAGTCTATAAATGGATCTTTGCAGCTTGTAGACCTTATGACCATCACTAGATGTGAAACCGAATGGCTATTCCATATAGATATCTTTCTCAAAATATTTATTTAGGAACGTCGTTTTCACATCCACCTGTCATATTTTATAATCAAAATAGGCTACAACAACAAGCAATGTGAGGATGGATTTTAGTATGGCCACAGGCAAAAAGATCTCCTAATAGTCAATGCCTTCGCGTTGACTATATTCTTTCGTTACGAGCCTGGCCTTGAATGTCTCTATATTTTTACCGACACCTATCTTTCTCTTAAAGATCCACTTATACCCAATAGATACTATACCTTCAAGTAGATCTACCAAGGTCCAAACTTGGTTCGAGCGCATTGAGTCAATCTTTGACTTCATTATCTCTAACCATTTCTCAGAGTCGATATTAGATATCGTCTCATCATAGGTTTTGGGATCATCACCATGAACCCCATTTTTCGTAAAGAATATTTTCTCTACATTCTCTGAAATGGCACCAAGTACCTCTCAGGAGGATGAAAAATCTTATCTAACCTACGAGATGGAGGAGGTTGTGTTTGGATTGGCTGAGACTGACTAGGTTTCACAGATTCATTGGCTCATTGCTCTTTAAAGACCTTCTCCTCGAGCCTAATCTATCTTTCGATGCTACCATCTTGAATAAACTATTTTTCAAGAAAAATAGTGTCGACTCATAATCACATTATGGTCTTCCAGAAGATATAAATAATATCCTAACGACTCTTTAGGATATCCGACAAAATGAGCTCTAAATGATCTAGACTCTAATTTATCCGCCTATTGTTTCTTGACATGGGCTGAATAATTTCAAATTCTGAGATGACTCAAACTTGATTTCTTACCATGCTATATCTCATACGGTATGGTAGGAACAGTTTTAGAGAAAATCCTATTCAATAGATAGATAGTGGTCATTAGACTATGTCTCCAAAAAAACTTAAGAAGGTCTGTGAAGCTCATCATGGATCGGACCATATCTAATAGGATCCAATTTCTTCATTCTGAAATCTCGTTGAGTTGAGATATTTCAGGTGGATTCCATTATGAGACTATATCATTTTTCTTAAGATAGTTTAAAAATTTTTGATTAAGATATTCACCTCCTTGATCTGATCGAAGAATCTGAATAAGCTTTCCAATTTGCTTTTCTACTTTGTGCCTGAATTTCTTGAACTTTTCAAGTGCTTCAGACTTATGTCACATTAGATACACATATCCATACTGAGATAGATCATCGATAAAAATAATGAAATAGACATAATTATCTATGACCGGCACATCAAATGGGTTGCACACATCTGTATGTACCAAGGTAAGTAGGCTCGTGGCCCTTTTTCCATGTCCTACAAAAGAGAACTTGGTCATTTTGTCTTGAAGGCATGATTCACAAATCAGATATGACTCAAAAGTTAATGGACTTATAAGTCCGGATTTCTTCAATTTGTTGATTCTATCTTCAACTATATAACCTAGCCTAAGGTGTCATAGATACCTATCATTTAGACTATCCCTAGGTCACTTAAATCCTACGGCATTCATGTTTTGCTCGATGTTTAACATAGATACATCAACATGCAACTGATAGAGACGTTAATTAAGAAATCACTGATAATTTTATTTCTTTCAAAAAGAATAGTACAGTGATCCTTAAGAAAGCTAACTACATAACCTTCCTGTGCTAAACAAGAAATAGAAATCAAATTTCTACTTGCTATAGGCATAAAATAACAGTCCCTCAGAATTAAATCTAATCCTGATAGTAATCACAGAGTGTAGGTTTCTATGGCTACAATAGCAACTCTTGCTCCATTTTCAATGCGTAGGATCATCTCACTATCCCTCAGCCTCCTACTCTTCTCAAAATCCTACATTGAAGTGCACAAGTAAGCACTAAAACTAGAGGCAAGCACCCACTGGATGCAGAAGAAACCATTAGATTGGATTCAATTATGAGCATACCTTCAGAAGGACCTACCTTCTTCTTGTTCTTCAGGCTGGCCAGGTATAAAGGGCAGTTCCACTTTCAATAGCCATCAATGTTGCAATGAAAATATTTTTCTTTATCTACGGCCTTCTTCTTCGGCTCTTTCTTCTTCTTTCCATCTTCTACCTTCTTTTCTTCACAGACTTCTTCTTTCCAAAAGACTTTCTTTTGGAGGAAATCCACTCCACAGCAAGTACTGAGCCCTTTAAATCTTTCATAGAAAGTTCTATAGTGACCAGCATATTCATGAGTTCAACCAAGGTACACTGTAGTTTATGCATATGAAAATTCATAATAAACTGATCATATGTATCTGTCAAGGACTATAGGATCACATCAATCTATAAGTCCTTATCCATGATGACACCAAGCTTCTCAAGCTCCTCTAGATCCTTGATCATTATCAAACAGTGATCTTGAACCGACTGTCCATCACGCATCTGTGCCTTAAAAAATCTATAGGAAACTTGATATCGGACTGTGCGACTCTACTCACCGAACAACTCTTGCAGGTGAGCCAATATTTGGCGAGCAGTCTTGATGTCTTCATATTGGCGCTATAGCTCATCTGACATTGAGCCCAACATATAGTACCTGATCTTATTATCATCATCCATCCATTTCTCTAGAGACGCTCTCTATTCAGCGGTTGGATGGGCTGATAAGGTAGATAGGTCCTGATCTAATACATGAGATAGCTTCTTCAAACCCAAAATAATTTTATAATTCTTGAGCCAATCCTTATAATTGGATCCAGTCAATCTGTGGGTATCTAAGATTTTGGCTAGTGGATTTGACATAGACATTTTTCTATAGAGAGTCAAAATTTTTAGTTAGATTTTATAATTAGATTTGATTAATTTATTTAGAAATTTTATTTTTAAATAAATTAGGCTTCTACTATTTTCTTGGATCCCCATATTTTCTTAGTAGAGATGTGAAAATCTTCGCGATCATAGACTTTTAGTAGATGGTACGATCCCACCGACTGGCTCACCACCTCATCTAACAGTTATTGATGATGGATCAGCCAATGAGTGGATAACTCTTATCCAATAATTCTCTAATCATGGTGCATCCAAACCTGATATCTAATTTATGAAGCTCACTATGCCCAGAATATTGTTCCAATTCTTAGTTAAGTCAAACCCACCATTTGCACGAATTGGATTCCTAATTGGATCCCCCATCGTATCCAGAATATTGAGCCCAATCCATCCTCCAATCCATAGCATCCAATGCCTAATAGACATGGTTGCATCTTTCCGCACATCTATAATGGTGGAAGATCTATGACTTAATATTTTCTTAGAGTGATTTGATTTAGATCTCTTAAACTTGACTTGACTTAGTCATAACAATTGTGACTAACTTAGTGGCATAGATTAGCTCAAATCATTAGCCATCTCAAATCAGAACTAGGTCGACCCAATCGACTAGGTAAGTGAGATCAATGGGAAGAATATGTCACTAACTCATCATGAATGCATTCAAATCGAGTAGCTTTCAATTAAAGATCACTAATCATTTCTGCCGAACTTACCTTAGACACCAATTTATCTGACCAGAACTGATCGGGTTAGCCTACAATCCAGGCTCGAACCACGAAGCCAAATTAGATCTTAACTTGATCAACCATATGTGGCTGTGAGTTGACCATGATCCAGACTTAATCCTATTGGGCTGGTCAATTCTAAGCACTCTTGATCCCACCTAACCAACTCTTAATTTGGTTTGATTAACTGCTAGACCTAATTAAGCTACCCACACCCAAACCCAAATTTATGAAGGTGTCTTAGATCTAAAAATTTATAATTTTTAGACCTAATTGATTTCATAATTTTAATTCTTAATTATGTTTAAGTTCATAAACAAAACATGCATAAAAATCCTAGGATTTTAGGATCTAGGGTTTTATAGAAAAGTAAGTTTTGATTTTTGATTAAGGACAGACATGCAGCACTCCTACATACCATAAGAGCACCCCATTGAATGGGAAGAGAAGACATTTAAACCCTTCTTACTCTTATGATCAGACAGCCAAGGAGAATGTCTTAATCAAAAATTAATAATTATACTACAAAACTATTAGATCTATAATATATATCGCATATAAAATTATAGATCTAACTATGCATGCTTTATATACATCTCATGTATCAAAAATTAAACCAAATATGCATGTTTTCAGATCTAATATATCTGATATAATATCTAAAAAATAAAATTTTAAATGATCATATCATATAAAATCCTATTCTAGATAATTCATAAAATAATTCTATAAACCTAGTTTAGACATGCATCAAATATATCTCATATATTTTAATCTACTGATTTCATATCTGATCACATCTGATGTGACATCTAAAATCATTAATATCATATCAAAAATAAAATAAAAATTAGATCAAAATCTGATCTGAAAAATTGCAAACGCAGCTCTGATACCAGTTAAATGAAAAATAATTTTTTTACTGCAGGATCGATCTGATCTGATCTATAGCAAAAATTTTTAAAATTTTCTACTTTAATCTAATCAGATCTGAGAATTCTTAGATCTGAGAACTCTCAGATCTGATCTGTATGATATAATATCAAAAATAAAAATTAATTAAAAATCTAGAACATCGAATGTTATCTTTTGGATAAACCGTTTATCCTATCGATGATCCGATAGCATTCAAAGTTCTGGGTCTAGCCGCGCATGCGCCCGGCCACTACCGAAGTCTACTCGAGTCAGATCTGGACATGCTCTCCTTTTAGATCTGATCATAAAAGATCAGATCTGATTTGAGCTTTCAAATCAAATTTTGAAAGTAGGACGTTCGTCTCTTGATTAGCAATTTCCTGACTTGTCTTCATGCAACTGCTCTCAACTTTTGATCGCTGAAAATGTCCAACTCCTTGGATGTGGAGAAAAGGTAGGAGATCTGGAAGAGAGGCATGGAAGATGATGGGAGAGGCAGGGCTTCGCCGTGGTCTAATCACAATGCTAAACACCTTTGACAATAAGTCTATTTATAGACCTATGCGCAGCCCTGGAGTTCTAGTGCTTTAAGCAACCCTTTTGCTTAAAGCAGAAGGACTCCATGCCATATCCCATGTCCCCTTCATCTTTTCTTCTAATTTTTGTCAAACAAAATACTAGAAAATAAGGCATGGAAAAAAGAAAGGGAGAAGAGTTTGGCGCAGGAATTCATTTCCTAATGTTTTGATCCTATCAAAACACTTCCAAACATATCCATAAGGGGCGCAAGCCATATGGGGGTGTGCGCCCTCTTTTTTCATGAAATCCCTCTTAGGATGTGCGCCTAAGATAAAATCCAAGAGGGGTGCATGTCTCTTCCTTTAATTCTTGCAAAGAGCGGGTCAAATGACCCCATGTCCTAATGGTTATAGGAATTGGCAGGTCTTATCCTATTTCTATCCAATGGATTAGGACAAGCCTAGATCAGGTTAGGACAATCCTTTTCTAACCTAGACAAACCCCAATCAGATCAAGACAAACCCATACTAGGTTCTTGGATGAGCCAAATCCAATTTGACTCGATCAAGACAAACTAGAATGACTATAGAAGAAATATGTTAGGCTCAATCATGTGCTAGTATAATTTTCTTGAACCTAATTAGATTGAATCTAAATCAATCAAACTGAGTTAGCCTAATTGATCACATCCAAATTCAAATCCTTGTCTATGTGATTCAGTTAGGTTCAGTTCCATATGGTAATGAGACATATCGCGATCTCTATCATCGACATCATCGAAACACCTTTGATGGACCAGAACTTTTTTGATTCATCCAATTAGAATGATCGATCATCAAGATCATTCTAATTGCTTCCAAAATTCACTAGTGACACCTAGCAGTATATGGTGATAATCCATCAGAATCGAATATGAACCTTTTGGTGCAGCTACCTATGTGATTGGGTTCTTCTATCATGAGCCCCGATAGGATTAGGGTTAAGGTGAACTCGTCAAACCCAAAATCATGTCTATGATTAAATCATTCGATTCGAATCCAATGTGAAACCCCAATAGAAATTTTTTTACTATTATATCACACTGTCATAGCCATGGGCTTATGAACTCGACCTCATGATCTTCATAGGACTACTCCTCTTCTATCGAGGTAGATAGATCTTCTATTGGTGCAATCCAATTCCTACAATGAACATGCTATAGCCAACATACACCTTAGAATTTCGAATGACTAGGAGATCAAGTTATGGTATAGTCAAACTATAACATACTCAAAGTAAACTACTAATGCACCTCAGGTCAGAGAACCGAACACACAACTATAGCATTGAGCTAATCATCGATGAGAAGATAGACTTTCTTATGACTACTCGAGGTGGTCATGCTCAGTGCCCTCATTCTCCAACAAGTATCTATACTCTCGTACAGTGTCTCCATACCGTAGACTCAAGACTCATCTATCCTAAGAAAGTAATTGTACACCAATCTTTCAGATCGATCATCATCCTCATGATGATCCTATGGTTGAGAGCAGTTTATGAGTTAATCATGAAAATACATATCTTAAATTTTCAACTCTTGAAAATATGTATTAGCATTTCATTAACTCAAAGGATGTATCACAGACACTATATACATAATTGTGAGCTCAAAAGTGGCACTCCGAATCTTAGAAATATGAGAAGATAGATCATGAAAAGACGGAAGCGAGCCGGAAGAAGAATCGATCTCAATAATAAAGTTTAGAAATTGGACTGGCTCACTCTAAGACTAAGCTGGCTCAATTGGAAATTGGATCGGCTCAGTTCAGGATTGGGTCGACTGGATCTCAAAAGAAAATCCAAATAGAAAGTAGCATTTTTGAACTATTGGCACGATACACAACTAGGTCGGCTCAGTCTGGGACTGAGCCGACCCAGTCGTAGGTTAGCCGGCTCAATCTGAAACTAGGTCGACTCAATTTTTGTAGATTATTATTTTATGTACGTGGATTATTTAGATTTGAAAAATTTTTCTATGAGCTTGGGCTTGATCCTTTGTAAAGTATATATACTAAAAATAGGTCAAAGTTGTAAGTGTGCTAAAATATACTGAATAAAAGCTCTTTTCTTTCGAAAATCTCTTTTTCTCTTCTTCTCTATTCCTTGATTTATTTGATCGTGCTTTCACAGAAATCTCTAAGAAGTACTTCCTTATTGCTTAGCTAATCACCAGCGACCATACCGATCCATGTGGAAAGAGCGCATATTCCCAACATTTGGTATCAAAGCAATATTGCATGGAAGAAAGAAAGACACCTAGGATTTACTACATCCAGAATCTGTTGCACCAGATTTTATCCTAAAAACTTCTAGTTTACTTCGTGGTTGTCTTTAGATTGAGGTGGAGATAATTTACATGGAGGAATGGTGATACAGAAGTTTGGAAAGAGGATCTAGGACTAGTTAGATCTTCTATGAAGGATAGTTTTATTGGTATGTGATCATGAAGGGTGTTAGAGATCTATTCTTGACTTGTTTGAAGTCATGGGATCAAGTGGATTCAAGATGGATTTTGAAAAGTTCGACGGCAGGAAAAACTTTATCCTATGGCAGCAAAGAGTAAAGGACTTGTTGGTTCAGTAAAAGATCTATAAAGTCTTGACAAAAGAAAGGCCAAAAAAGATCAGTGCTAAGGATTGAGAAGAGTTGGAGGAAATTACTTTTAGCACAATCCGAATGTGCTTGGTCGATCAGATTTTGCCCGAGGTTTGCATAGAGACTACAGCAAAGGGGCTCTGGGAGAGACTGGAGAACACATACATGGAAAAGAACATGATGAACAAGCTGTGGTTGAAGAAATAGTTGTATAGTTTGAGGATGCCTAAAGGTGGAGATCTTGTTGCACATATCCAAAGATTCAATCAGGTGTGTTCTGAGATGATAAGTTTGGATGTAAAGATCGACGAGGAGGATCGGACATTGCTGCTATTATGTTTTCTCTCAAGTTCGTATGATGGTCTCATAACAACTTTAGTTTATAGGAAGGAGACTCTAAACTATGAAGAGGTTGTTGGTATGCTCAGATCAAATGAGCAAAAAAAGAAGATCTATAAGGGAGACCCTAAGTCTGAGATCTTAGCTATGAACGAAAGACAGAAAAGATCAAAGAAGAAGTTAAGAAAAAAATCCAAGGACAAGTCAAAGTCTTGCGATCAGAGGAAGATGACATTGAAATGTTATAAATATCATCAGCTTAGACACCTGAGAAGAGATTATCCCCTTTTGAGATCAAAAAAAAAGAAGGCCAGTAAAGAAGATGATACGGCTTCTATGAGCAGTGGAGAAGATCTACTAGTTGTATCAGATGGATTCACAGAGTGCGATACTATGTAGATATTAGATTCAACATGCTCGCACCACTATACTTTTCATCGGAAGTGGTTTTCTATCTACCAAAAGGCCGATAGTGGAAGTATCAGCCTTGGAGATGATCACCCATGCAAAGTAGCTGAAATTGGCTCTATCAGGATGATGATATACGATGGGATCATTCGTACATTATCAAATATCGGGCATGTACCAGAGTTGAAAAAAAAAATTGATTTCTTTGGGCTACTTGGAGGAGCAGGGTTATGCTTTTAGTAGCCAAGCTGGGAGTAGATGTTTGAAAATTTTTAAGGAAGCTTTAGTGATGATGAGAGGTAGAAGACTGAGCAACAATCTTTATAGATTGGAAGGCTTAGTGGTAAATAATAGTGCAGAGGTGCCAGCAACGGCATAGAAAGAGCAGATTTTATATCGACTGTGGCACTACCGAATGGATCATATGAGTGACCGTGGGCTCACAGAATTAAGCAGAAGAGGTATGATCCCAGTCCTAAAGAAGGAGGGCACAGATCTTTATGAGCCATGTATATCTTTGGCAAACAGCATAGGATAAAGTTTGCCAGAAATACCAAGCACAGCAAGAGAGTGTTGGATTTAGTGCACTCGAATGTGTGGAGATCAGCTCCTGTATTCAACTAGAGGTGGGGCAAAATACTTTATTACTTTCATTGATGATTTCTCAAGAAAGGTGTGGATTTATCTGATCAGAGAAAAATCAGAGATGTTTGCCCGGTTCAGAGCCTAGAAAGCTGAAGTAGAGAAGGAGTCAGGAGAGATAGGTAAAGTATCTGAGGTCGGATAATGGAAGAAAAGTATACTAGCCTGAAGTTGCAGGAGGTACTGTGAGAAAAATAGCATCAAACGCCATTACACGGTGAGGATGACTTTCTAACAGTAGAATGGTGTCGTGTAGAGAACAAATCGGATACTGATCGAGAAGGCACAAAGTTTGAGGCTGCAGACATCACTCTCAAAGTTCTTTTGGGGTGATGCTCTAACTTTTTCTTATTTTCTTGTGAACAGATCTCCTCATTATAAGCTGAATGGAGGCATTCCAGAGGAGGTCTGGAGTGGAAAGAAGGTGAAGCTTGACCATCTGAAAGTCTTTGGTTGCACAGCCTATGTACATATGGAGAAAATCGAGAGGAGTAAATTAGATCTGAAATCTCAAAAGATGACATTCATAGGGTATCCACAAGGAATCAAGGGGTATCTGCTATGGGACTCTCAGGCACAGAAGTTAGTGATCAGTAGAAACGTTATCTTTGATGAGAAAAGCATCTTAAGGAGGTCTGAGATAGATGAAACTGGAGAAACAAAGATGAACAGCGGTGGCCAGTCAGAGAATGATGGCATGCATGTTACATCCACTTATAGGAGTGTTCCTGTTGAGGTGGAGCTGGGCAAAAAAGTATTATCTCAGATTGAAAATCAGCATGGAGGACCGACAGTTCAGATAGATGTGCAGGAGTAGCCACAGACATCAGGCAGAAATGTACCAGTGGGAGTGGCTTTGCACAAGCCCCGGCATACTATTAGGAGACCAATTAGATATGGCATTGATGAGGTTATCTCCTATGCACTCATCACTGCTAATAGAGATCCAAAGAATTATGCAGAGGCCATGAAGAGTAAGGATCATGATTCATGGATGCAGACCATGATGGAGGAGATGGAATCACTTGAGAAGAATCAGACATGACAGCTGGTGGATCTTCTAGAGGGTGCTCGATCTATTGGCTCAAAGTAGGTGTTCGCAAAGAAAAAAGCACCTTCAGAATAAGATGGAGTCAGATTCAAAATAAGGCTGGTAGCAAAGGGATACTCACAAAGAAAAGGGATTGACTACACAGAAATTTTCTCTCCTGTGGTGCGTCATATATCTATTCAAGTTTTACTGACATTGGTGGCACAGCATAACATGAAATTGGAATAGATGGACATAAAGACAGCCTTCCTTCATGAAACTTTGGAGAAAAGAATCTACATGAAGCAGCCAGATGGTTTCATGGAGATGGGACAGAAAGAAAATGTGTGTTTACTCAGAAAGTCTTTGTATTGCTTGAAATAATCTCCTCGTCAGTGGTATCGAAGGTTTGATAGCTTTGTCTTGAGCCTGGGTTTCAGTAGATGTGAACATGATTGTTGTGTCTACATCAAAGATGTAGATGAGAAGGATGCCCTGTACTTGTTATTGTATGTAGATGATATGCTCATAGTCAGTAGAAGTATAGATGCTATGAAAAAGTTGAAAAGGGCATTATCATCTGAATTTGAGATGAAAAATTTGAATCCAGCTGAAAAAATTCTTGGAATGAAGATTTGCAGAGATAGGTACAACGGAGTGCTCCATTTGTCATAAGAAAAGTATGTCCAGAAGGTTCTGAAGAGATTTGGGATGGAGAAAACCAATCTGCAGAGACGTCATTACCGAGTCATATGTCTCTCTCCAAGTTACAGTGCCCCCAATTAGAAGAGAAGAGAGAGTACATGGAATGAGTTCTTTATGCAAATGCTGTAGGCAGTGTGATGTACACTATTATGTGCTGTAGATCGGATATAGCACATACTGTGAGCATGGTTAGTAGATACATGGCTAACCCTGAGAAGGAATACTAGAAAGCATTGAAATGAATATTGAGATATCTGCATGGAACAAGAGATTATGGTTTGGTATTTGGTGGGCAGTTGGGAGGATTTGAAGAACAATCTGTGAAGATGTGTAAAGGTTTAAATCCTCTGAAAGAATTTATTGATGCAAATTATGCTGGTGATCTTGATACAAGGAGGTCTACTATTAGATATCTCTTCTACGTATATGGTGGATCGGTGTCTTAGAGATCAACTCTTCAGCCAATCATGGCCTTATCTACCATAGAAATCGAATACACTGGGATAACGGAAGCTGCAAAGGAAGTCCTTTGGCTTAGGAGGCTGATTGATGAGTTGGGGATGGAGTAGAGCTAGATTACACTATTCAGTGATAGTCAGAGTGCTCTGTTGTTGGCACAGAATCCAGTCTATCATGCACGCACAAAGCATATAGACGTGAGGTACCATAGGATGAAAGAGCTGATGGAGGAAGGTGAAATGGAACTGATGAAGATCCATACCAAGAAGAATCAATCTAATGCACTCATGAAGGTACTCCTCAGAGACAGCTTTCAGAGATGTATGGCACTGATGAGTCTGTTGAGAAGAGATGAGTTCATAAGAACTTGGAAGCACCAAGATGGAGAATGTGAGCTCAAAAGTGGCACTCCCAAGTCTTAGAATATGAAAAGACAGGTCATGAAAAGATAGAAGTGAGCCGGAAGAAGAATCAATCTCAATAGTAAAGTTCAAAAATTGGGTCGGCTCACTCTGAGACTGAGCCAGCTCAATTGGGAACTAGGTCGGCTCAGTTTCAAACTGGGTCGACTAGATCTCAGAAAAAAAATCTAGACAAAAAATAGCATTTTCGGACTATTGGCACGGTACACAACTGGGTCGACTTAGTCTGGGACTGAGCCGATCCAGTCGCAGGTTAGACGGCTTAGTCTGAAACTATGCTGGCTTAATTTTTGTAAGTTATTATTTTATGTACGTGGGTTGTTTGGATTTGAAAAGTTTTTTTATGAACTTGGGCTTGATCCTTTGTAAAGTATATATACTGAAAACATGTCAAGATTGTAAGTGTGCTGAAATATACTGAATAAAAGCTCTTTTCTTTCGAAAATCTCTTCTTCTCTTCTTCTCTATTCCTTGATTTATTTGATCATGCTTTCACAGAAATCTCTAAGAAGTACTTCCTTATTGCTTGACTAATCACCAGTGACCACGCCGATCCATGTGGAAAGAACGCATATTCCCAATAATAATGTGATAGAATAAAATAATCCTTTATTGATTTTAAGTCAAAATTATAAAAAAAAGCTCTTAGAATGCGTATTACAAGTATCAGCCAATCTGACTTTTAGAGCACTCATCTAACAATCTTCTCCCAACCAGCTCCCTTCCAGCCTGCATCATCCTAAAAAGCTACCTCCTCTCAGTCAGCAATAGCCTCCTCTTAGCCATGACTAATAGCTGACAACATCACGGCCATTTTTAACTCCATCAAAAACTTGTATCCAACCTCATAGAAGAAACATTGCTATCAAGTTTTGATGTAATGCATTTGGGGTATTAGTTTAGATATATTTAGGTGTATGGGGGTGATAACTTTAGTGTTTATACAATAATATCTTCTTTTATTATGTGATATCTTGTGAAATCTTGTGATACATTGTATTACCTTATATTTATCAAAAGGTTTGACGGATTATGGTATCTTGTGTTACAATGTGACATTTTGCGAAACATTGTCATACATGCTAATACATTATGATATATTATGTTAAATTATCATAAATTGTGATAGAGGATGGTTTACCGTCATCAAGAAGATGCTTTGGTTCTATTTTTGGGTATTACATAGTAGTATGTTGAGAAATTTTTAAATTTTATTTTAATTTACGATTATGATACCTTAAGTTGGTTGTGAAATTGGAATAGCAAATATGATTCAATGACATAAAGGTTCTTTGTAGCTTATAGGTACCCTCCAACCTACATCTGCTAATATACCTTTATTCATCTTGTTTTTATACCAGGGTGGTGTATGGTTAAAAATGGAGGGGTTGGTGGAAGACAGGAAAAGTTTAGGAAAGGTTATCAGAACTTTCTAATTTAAAAAAGGCAGATTGCATCATTCAAAAAAGAACATAGGTATTATTGAAACTTCATAAATTAGTTCAATTCATTACTTTATGATATTTTTACTTTAGAAAATGAATTACATTTTAATTCTCTTTTACTATGCCACTAGTTCTTATTTCGAAAATTGCATTTTTTGTTGTATGAATTGCATTTAAGGAAATGCATTACATGTTTGTCCTTTTATTATGCCTACTTGGGACCAAAATGCACCTATAGCATGAGCAATGTAACAATTCCAATGAGCATTCATGCTAGCAAATTAGAGAAATATTTTTTTATTATATAAATCATTAGATATTACAAATTAACCTTAGAATGTCCCTAAAATAAAACATTCATTTTTGAGGCAAGTCTCAAACATTCAACTATGCAAACTTAATACATTTAAAACTCATACCTCATTACATAAAAAATCATAATAATCTAGCATGCTAGCAGATAGTAATAGCTCATTTGGCCCTTCTTTTATAGCTTGAAATTTAGTCCTCAAGCTTGCCATTCCATTGCAACAGCCTATTAATAATATCCTTGTCCCTTATATTTGAAGGCGAATCATACCAACAGAAGTAACCACATCCCCTATTTGCTTAAAAAAATAATTTAGGATGGGAGATTAAAGCCAAAAATCAAATAATAAATCAAAAATGAGGAAAACGACAATATACATCATGTATCTCGCATCCAAAGAAATGTTGTCCAAGATTTTCGATAGTCCATGAGGTCCTCAAAGGTGATTTGGTTTCATAATGGCAAAATCAATAATTCAAGAAGAGTAATTGAAAGAACTTGATTGACACTATAAGAAAGCTAAAATACACCCACATAAAAAATACATGGATAAAGATCTAAAAAATATGGGGATACGCCTACACCCACGTTGGTACACATGTTTGGTTAAACGTGGGTATATCTGGCATGGGTATAGCTTATACCCATATCATTTTTTTTCGTATGTATCTCCTGCTTTACCCATGTAACATTTAACATAGGTGAGAATATATACGTGGGTATAAATCTAATGTACACCCTCCTTTATTAAACATGGGTAACTAAATACATACGAATCAAAATTTATGAAAATTACTAAAACGTGGGTATAAATTGACCTCTACTATCAATAATAAAACATGGATATATAATCAATTTTTAGACATTACTGTCCTATCTAATTTCAAAACATAAATTATCTATAATAATAAATAAAAATAAAAATGGTGCATTGATAACTTATTTAAGCATCCAATACCACTGAATAATATATAAAGACTAGTAACTTCAAAAAGATGAAACAACTGCAAATAAGATAATCTTCACTATTGTATTAAAGAAAATCGAACATATATAATGGTAGTCTCAAAAAAATTATCCCAACCACCTTTTTAAATTCATCAAAATCCAAAGAACAAGAAGATACACCATCAAATTTTTGAATATAAAAAAAAAATAAATACTAGAATTCAAAATATGGAATAAATAAATTCCAACTGATCTTCTGTACTTTATATATAAATTCTAAGCTCACTTTTGCTATATTAAAAAGAGAATAAAGTAAAGTTGAATTGATGACACCAAAGTTAACTTTGCAAAATTTGAGAGTTCATCAACCGATGAAGCCATCAACAAAACAATTCCTATCTTTTCTTGGCATCATCCATCATATCTCTAGCCTGAATCTGTAAAAGAAAGAAACATTAGAAAACTGTACGGTGCAACATGTATTGAACACTAGATCAATTGCATAAACATACACAAGCCCACATTATAAAATAATCCAGGTAGTGTGCCCTAGGTTATAGATATGAAGATCCGCATCCTAGGTACATATTATCTGGATCTTATAGCCATAGAGGCTGGCGGGCTAGTGGATCTTCCATAAAGCTATGCTAGGCTTGAATGTACAAGAGAGAGGTTATTAAATCAACACATCACCATGCTGGTGCCGACCGCCACGTGGTTGCACTTGGGAAGACCCACCCATAGAAGTTCGGCAAGATGTTGTTGCCGACGTACATCTCGGTGAGGTCCTCATAGTGGGCCATCTTCTCTAGTGGGAGGTGGATCTACTCCTGAAAGGTGATGGCTGAGGAGTAGGTGCCGATGGCGATGGATCAGGCAATGCAGCTATTGGCCTCGTTGGTGCCGATGATGACATCAACAACAAGGGTGGAGGGGGTTCTGGCGAGGGCATAATATATCAAAATGCACCTAAAGTACATATGGTATCAAGATAAACAATAAATACCTAGTATATATACACATATAAAGTACATACACCAAATAAGTATCTCATACATAAAACAAAAGAGAAAAAGAACCAACAACTATGGAGTGTCTAGGTGCACATCACCACCATCATTGTTTTGTCCATCTCTATCATCCTCCAATACATGATGCTCCGAAGTAGATGCCTAACATCATATATTAACAAATTAAGAAACTATAAATGAATTGTTCTATAAGAAATCATAAATTTGTTAATAGCCTAGCAAAAGATCTAATACATGAAATCTAGTATTGGTTCTGATGCCATCTATGAGGTATTCTGATTACTTAAATCTCCATCTGCCGTAACACCGGCAGGCTCTTTCAAATCTGACCCATCTTCAATCACAAAACAATCATAAGAGATTAAGGAGAAACAAACATCAGACACAGAGAGGGTGAGAGAAATGATGATTTATTACACATATATTCTAAAAGTCAGACACAGAGAGGGTAAGAGAAATGATGATTTATTACACATATATTCTAAAGACACAGAGAGGGTAAGAGAAATGATGATTTACTACACATATATTCTAAAAGTTACACTCTAGTAAATGACAATGTCATCAAAACAACTCTAGTAAATGGTAATGTCATCAAAACAAAAGAAAATAGACAAATGTATCAGAACACCGGGAAACAGAAGCAACAAGAGTTGACATGAAGATGTTTGCTTAAAACTAGCAAATGTCTAAAATCCCAATCAACAACTAAGAAAATTTCTATAAAAGAATTGGACGAGAGCTATATGACACAGAAGCAACAAGAGTTGATATGAAGGCTCTATCTGGATATTTGGAAACTGAATAAAAGAAAATTAGAATGGAGGCTATGGTATGGGCGATCTGGTCATTATCTATTAAAAGTAGTTGCTACCATAAAAAAAAATGATGCAAATCCTCTAGAAATCACCAACTCTACCCATAATTCCATTAATCAGGGAAGTCAGAGACCCATTAGCATTTTAAGTTAGATACAAGAAATGGAAAAGAAAACCAAGAAATACCCAGTAACTAATAGTGAATAAAATCTGGAATTTACCTTTGGTATGGACCTTCCCATGCATTACCAATAGCAACACTATCGACAGTTTTATTGAAAGAAACACTTGTTTTTGCACGCATCAAAACCATCACCTGAAATCCAGAATTGCATATCTATATAAATGAGCATCTTCTTAACTACATCAAAAATTTTAAAACTAACACAGTCATCGTAATATAGATGACATATTCAAGCAGAAGAACTCATCACTCTTTGATGATCCGTTATAAATCAATTGTCAATTGAAATAGCAAGAGTAATCGAGACAAGTAATTGGCATCTCTATCATTCAAAATTACTTCTTGTAGGTCATAATTCTAGAAAAGCTGCTTTCAATTGGTTCAGATAGGAAATGAACATAAAAGACATATATGCCCGAGAAAAAACCCAAACCGAATGCTAAAATCCCCTCCGATCTCCCTCTGCCGCTCTCCTTCCCTGACCGGAACCAGCCCACACTGCCACAAAACCCCAAAAAACCCAAACCGGATGCTAAAATCCCCTCCTGATCTCCCTCTGCTGCTCTCCTTCCCTGACCGGAACCAGCCCACACTGCCACAAAACCCCAATCGGATGCTAAAATCCCCTCCGATCTCCCTCTGCTGCACTCTTTCCCCACAGATCCCGGAAAAAGAGAATGAAATTAAAAGCAAAGGAAATACCTTTCTATTTTCCCGTCTATCCTCCCTCTACTGCTCTCCTTCCCCATAGATCCCGGAAAAAGAGAATGAAATTAAAAGCAAAGGAAATACCTTTCTATTTTCCCATCTTTCCTTTGTTCTTCGTTGATTTTTCCTCTGTTTTCCCCGATTTTTCCTCTGCTTCCTGAGTCTCGAGTGGGAGGCTTGAAGTGGCAGAATAGGGAAGTTTGGAAGACGGCCGAATAGGGAAGATTGGACATCTGCGCCGCCGCTAGTGGTTGGTGAGGATGGGTTGGAGACGATCGGGTGGGAGGCTTGGAGCTGCCGAATAGGAAAGCTTGGAAGACAGCCGAATAGGGAAGCTTGGACACCGACGCCATCACCGCTAGGGGTTGGGGACGATGGGTGGGCATCCGCCGAGCCGCCGCTGGG
>QRFJ01000431.1:949282-1077251 GCA_006176705.1 Cocos nucifera
AAAATCCTAGGATTTTAGGATCTAGGGTTTTATAGAAAAGTAAGTTTTGATTTTTGATTAAGGACAGACATGCAGCACTCCTACATACCATAAGAGCACCCCATTGAATGGGAAGAGAAGACATTTAAACCCTTCTTACTCTTATGATCAGACAGCCAAGGAGAATGTCTTAATCAAAAATTAATAATTATACTACAAAACTATTAGATCTATAATATATATCGCATATAAAATTATAGATCTAACTATGCATGCTTTATATACATCTCATGTATCAAAAATTAAACCAAATATGCATGTTTTCAGATCTAATATATCTGATATAATATCTAAAAAATAAAATTTTAAATGATCATATCATATAAAATCCTATTCTAGATAATTCATAAAATAATTCTATAAACCTAGTTTAGACATGCATCAAATATATCTCATATATTTTAATCTACTGATTTCATATCTGATCACATCTGATGTGACATCTAAAATCATTAATATCATATCAAAAATAAAATAAAAATTAGATCAAAATCTGATCTGAAAAATTGCAAACGCAGCTCTGATACCAGTTAAATGAAAAATAATTTTTTTACTGCAGGATCGATTCTGATCTGATCTATAGCAAAAATTTTTAAAATTTTCTACTTTAATCTAATCAGATCTGAGAATTCTTAGATCTGAGAACTCTCAGATCTGATCTGTATGATATAATATCAAAAATAAAAATTAATTAAAAATCTAAGAACATCGAATGTTATCTTTTGTGATAAACCGTTTATCCTATTCGATGATCCGACAAGCATTCGAAATTTCTGGGTCTAGCCGCGCATGCGCCCGGCCACTACCGAAGTCTACTCGAGTCAGATCTGGACATGCTCTCCTTTTAGATCTGATCATAAAAGATCAGATCTGATTTGAGCTTTCAAATCAAATTTTAAAAGTAGGACGTTCGTCTCTTGATCAAGCAATTTCCTGACTTGTCTTCATGCAACTGCTCTCAACTTTTGATCAGCTGAAAATGTCCAACTCCTTGGATGTGGAGAAAAGGGTAGGAGATTCTGGAAGAGAGGCATGGAAGATGATGGGAGAGGCAGGGCTTCGCCGTGGTCTAATTCACAATGCTAAACACCTTTGACAATAAGTCTATTTATAGACCTATGCGCAGCCCTGGAGTTCTAGTGCTTTAAGCAACCCTTTTGCTTAAAGCAGAAGGACTCCATGCCATATCCCATGTCCCCTTCATCTTTTCTTCTAATTTTTGTCAAACAAAATACTAGAAAAATAAGGCATGGAAAAAAGAAAGGGAGAAGAGTTTGGCGCAGGAATTCATTTCCTAATGTTTTGATCCTATCAAAACACTTCCAAACATATCCATAAGGGGGGCGCAAGCCATATGGGGGTGTGCGCCCTCTTTTTTTCATGAAATCCCTCTTGGGGGCGTGCGCCCTCTTTTTTTAGGATCCCTCTTAGGACATGCGCCTAAGATAAAATCCAAGAGGGGTGCATATGTCTCTTCCTTTAATTCTTGCAAAGAGCGGGTCAAATGACCCCATGTCCTAATGGTTATAGGAATTGGCAGGTCTTATCCTAGTTTCTATCCAATGGATTAGGACAAAGCCTAGATCAGGTTAGGACAATCCTTTTTCTAACCTAGACAAACCCCAATCAGATCAAGACAAACCCATACTAAGGTTCTTGGATGAGCCAAATCCAATTTGACTCGATCAAGACAAACTAGAATGACTATAGAAGGAAATATGTTAGGCTCAATCATGTGCTAGTATAATTTTCTTGAACCTAATTAGATTGAATCAAATCCAAATCAATCAAACTGAGTTAGCCTAATTGATCACATCCAAATTCAAATCCTTGTCTATGTGATTCAGTTAGGTTCAGTTCCATATGGTAATGAGACATATCGCGATCTCTATCATCGACATCATCGAAACACCTTTGATGGACCAGAACTTTTTTGATTCATCCAATTAGAATGATCGATCATCAAGATCATTCTAATTGCTTCCAAAATTCACTAGTGACACCTAGCAGTATATGGTGATAATCCATCAGAATCGAATATGAACCTTTTGGTGCAGCTACCTATGTGATTGGGTTCTTCTATCATGAGCCCCGATAGGATTAGGGTTAAGGTGAACTCGTCAAACCCAAAATCATGTCATATGATTAAATCATTCGATTCGAATCCAATGTGAAACCCCAATAGAAATTTTTTTACTATTATATCACACCTGTCATAGCCATGGGCTTATGAACTCGACCTCATGATCTTCATAGGACTACTTCCTCTTCTATCGAGGTAGATAGATCTTCTATTGGTGCAATCCAATTTCCTACAATGAACATGCTATAGCCAACATACACCTTAGAATTTCGAATGACTAGGAGATCAAGTTATGGTATAGTCAAACTATAACATACTCAAAGTAAACTACTAATGCACCTCAGGTCAGAGAACCGAACACACAACTATAGCATTGAGCTAATCATCGATGAGAAGATAGACTTTCTTATGACTACTCGAGGTGGTCATGCTCAGTGCCCTCATTCTCCAACAAGTATCTATACTCTCGTACAGTGTCTCCATACCGTAGACTCAAGACTCATCTATCCTAAGAAAGTAATTGTACACCAATCTTTCAGATCGATCATCATCCTCATGATGATCCTATGGTTGAGAGCAGTTTATGAGTTAATCATGAAAATACATATCTTAAATTTTCAACTCTTGAAAATATGTATTAGCATTTCATTAACTCAAAGGATGTATCACAGACACTATATACATAATTGTGAGCTCAAAAGTGGCACTCCGAATCTTAGAAATATGAGAAGATAGATCATGAAAAGACGGAAGCGAGCCGGAAGAAGAATCGATCTCAATAATAAAGTTTAGAAATTGGACTGGCTCACTCTAAGACTAAGCTGGCTCAATTGGAAATTGGATCGGCTCAGTTCAGGATTGGGTCGACTGGATCTCAAAAGAAAATCCAAATAGAAAGTAGCATTTTTGAACTATTGGCACGATACACAACTAGGTCGGCTCAGTCTGGGACTGAGCCGACCCAGTCGTAGGTTAGCCGGCTCAATCTGAAACTAGGTCGACTCAATTTTTGTAGATTATTATTTTATGTACGTGGATTATTTAGATTTGAAAAATTTTTCTATGAGCTTGGGCTTGATCCTTTGTAAAGTATATATACTAAAAATAGGTCAAAGTTGTAAGTGTGCTAAAATATACTGAATAAAAGCTCTTTTCTTTCGAAAATCTCTTTTTCTCTTCTTCTCTATTCCTTGATTTATTTGATCGTGCTTTCACAGAAATCTCTAAGAAGTACTTCCTTATTGCTTAGCTAATCACCAGCGACCATACCGATCCATGTGGAAAGAGCGCATATTCCCAACATTTGGTATCAAAGCAATATTGCATGGAAGAAAGAAAGACACCTAGGATTTACTACATCCAGAATCTGTTGCACCAGATTTTATCCTAAAAACTTCTAGTTTACTTCGTGGTTGTCTTTAGATTGAGGTGGAGATAATTTACATGGAGGAATGGTGATACAGAAGTTTGGAAAGAGGATCTAGGACTAGTTAGATCTTCTATGAAGGATAGTTTTATTGGTATGTGATCATGAAGGGTGTTAGAGATCTATTCTTGACTTGTTTGAAGTCATGGGATCAAGTGGATTCAAGATGGATTTTGAAAAGTTCGACGGCAGGAAAAACTTTATCCTATGGCAGCAAAGAGTAAAGGACTTGTTGGTTCAGTAAAAGATCTATAAAGTCTTGACAAAAGAAAGGCCAAAAAAGATCAGTGCTAAGGATTGAGAAGAGTTGGAGGAAATTACTTTTAGCACAATCCGAATGTGCTTGGTCGATCAGATTTTGCCCGAGGTTTGCATAGAGACTACAGCAAAGGGGCTCTGGGAGAGACTGGAGAACACATACATGGAAAAGAACATGATGAACAAGCTGTGGTTGAAGAAATAGTTGTATAGTTTGAGGATGCCTAAAGGTGGAGATCTTGTTGCACATATCCAAAGATTCAATCAGGTGTGTTCTGAGATGATAAGTTTGGATGTAAAGATCGACGAGGAGGATCGGACATTGCTGCTATTATGTTTTCTCTCAAGTTCGTATGATGGTCTCATAACAACTTTAGTTTATAGGAAGGAGACTCTAAACTATGAAGAGGTTGTTGGTATGCTCAGATCAAATGAGCAAAAAAAGAAGATCTATAAGGGAGACCCTAAGTCTGAGATCTTAGCTATGAACGAAAGACAGAAAAGATCAAAGAAGAAGTTAAGAAAAAAATCCAAGGACAAGTCAAAGTCTTGCGATCAGAGGAAGATGACATTGAAATGTTATAAATATCATCAGCTTAGACACCTGAGAAGAGATTATCCCCTTTTGAGATCAAAAAAAAAGAAGGCCAGTAAAGAAGATGATACGGCTTCTATGAGCAGTGGAGAAGATCTACTAGTTGTATCAGATGGATTCACAGAGTGCGATACTATGTAGATATTAGATTCAACATGCTCGCACCACTATACTTTTCATCGGAAGTGGTTTTCTATCTACCAAAAGGCCGATAGTGGAAGTATCAGCCTTGGAGATGATCACCCATGCAAAGTAGCTGAAATTGGCTCTATCAGGATGATGATATACGATGGGATCATTCGTACATTATCAAATATCGGGCATGTACCAGAGTTGAAAAAAAAAATTGATTTCTTTGGGCTACTTGGAGGAGCAGGGTTATGCTTTTAGTAGCCAAGCTGGGAGTAGATGTTTGAAAATTTTTAAGGAAGCTTTAGTGATGATGAGAGGTAGAAGACTGAGCAACAATCTTTATAGATTGGAAGGCTTAGTGGTAAATAATAGTGCAGAGGTGCCAGCAACGGCATAGAAAGAGCAGATTTTATATCGACTGTGGCACTACCGAATGGATCATATGAGTGACCGTGGGCTCACAGAATTAAGCAGAAGAGGTATGATCCCAGTCCTAAAGAAGGAGGGCACAGATCTTTATGAGCCATGTATCTTTGGCAAACAGCATAGGATAAAGTTTGCCAGAAATACCAAGCACAGCAAGAGAGTGTTGGATTTAGTGCACTCGAATGTGTGGAGATCAGCTCCTGTATCAACTAGAGGTGGGGCAAAATACTTTATTACTTTCATTGATGATTTCTCAAGAAAGGTGTGGATTTATCTGATCAGAGAAAAATCAGAGATGTTTGCCCGGTTCAGAGCCTAGAAAGCTGAAGTAGAGAAGGAGTCAGAGAGATAGGTAAAGTATCTGAGGTCGGATAATGAAGAAAAGTATACTAGCCTGAAGTGCAGGAGGTACTGTGAGAAAAATAGCATCAAACGCCATTACACGGTGAGGATGACTTTCTAACAGAATGGTGTCGTGTAGAGAACAAATCGGATACTGATCGAGAAGGCACAAAGTTTGAGGCTGCAGACATCACTCTCAAAGTTCTTTTGGGGTGATGCTCTAACTTTTTCTTATTTTCTTGTGAACAGATCTCCTCATTATAAGCTGAATGGAGGCATTCCAGAGGAGGTCTGGAGTGGAAAGAAGGTGAAGCTTGACCATCTGAAAGTCTTTGGTTGCACAGCCTATGTACATATGGAGAAAATCGAGAGGAGTAAATTAGATCTGAAATCTCAAAAGATGACATTCATAGGGTATCCACAAGGAATCAAGGGGTATCTGCTATGGGACTCTCAGGCACAGAAGTTAGTGATCAGTAGAAACGTTATCTTTGATGAGAAAAGCATCTTAAGGAGGTCTGAGATAGATGAAACTGGAGAAACAAAGATGAACAGCGGTGGCCAGTCAGAGAATGATGGCATGCATGTTACATCCACTTATAGGAGTGTTCCTGTTGAGGTGGAGCTGGGCAAAAAAGTATTATCTCAGATTGAAAATCAGCATGGAGGACCGACAGTTCAGATAGATGTGCAGGAGTAGCCACAGACATCAGGCAGAAATGTACCAGTGGGAGTGGCTTTGCACAAGCCCCGGCATACTATTAGGAGACCAATTAGATATGGCATTGATGAGGTTATCTCCTATGCACTCATCACTGCTAATAGAGATCCAAAGAATTATGCAGAGGCCATGAAGAGTAAGGATCATGATTCATGGATGCAGACCATGATGGAGGAGATGGAATCACTTGAGAAGAATCAGACATGACAGCTGGTGGATCTTCTAGAGGGTGCTCGATCTATTGGCTCAAAGTAGGTGTTCGCAAAGAAAAAAGCACCTTCAGAATAAGATGGAGTCAGATTCAAAATAAGGCTGGTAGCAAAGGGATACTCACAAAGAAAAGGGATTGACTACACAGAAATTTTCTCTCCTGTGGTGCGTCATATATCTATTCAAGTTTTACTGACATTGGTGGCACAGCATAACATGAAATTGGAATAGATGGACATAAAGACAGCCTTCCTTCATGAAACTTTGGAGAAAAGAATCTACATGAAGCAGCCAGATGGTTTCATGGAGATGGGACAGAAAGAAAATGTGTGTTTACTCAGAAAGTCTTTGTATTGCTTGAAATAATCTCCTCGTCAGTGGTATCGAAGGTTTGATAGCTTTGTCTTGAGCCTGGGTTTCAGTAGATGTGAACATGATTGTTGTGTCTACATCAAAGATGTAGATGAGAAGGATGCCCTGTACTTGTTATTGTATGTAGATGATATGCTCATAGTCAGTAGAAGTATAGATGCTATGAAAAAGTTGAAAAGGGCATTATCATCTGAATTTGAGATGAAAAATTTGAATCCAGCTGAAAAAATTCTTGGAATGAAGATTTGCAGAGATAGGTACAACGGAGTGCTCCATTTGTCATAAGAAAAGTATGTCCAGAAGGTTCTGAAGAGATTTGGGATGGAGAAAACCAATCTGCAGAGACGTCATTACCGAGTCATATGTCTCTCTCCAAGTTACAGTGCCCCCAATTAGAAGAGAAGAGAGAGTACATGGAATGAGTTCTTTATGCAAATGCTGTAGGCAGTGTGATGTACACTATTATGTGCTGTAGATCGGATATAGCACATACTGTGAGCATGGTTAGTAGATACATGGCTAACCCTGAGAAGGAATACTAGAAAGCATTGAAATGAATATTGAGATATCTGCATGGAACAAGAGATTATGGTTTGGTATTTGGTGGGCAGTTGGGAGGATTTGAAGAACAATCTGTGAAGATGTGTAAAGGTTTAAATCCTCTGAAAGAATTTATTGATGCAAATTATGCTGGTGATCTTGATACAAGGAGGTCTACTATTAGATATCTCTTCTACGTATATGGTGGATCGGTGTCTTAGAGATCAACTCTTCAGCCAATCATGGCCTTATCTACCATAGAAATCGAATACACTGGGATAACGGAAGCTGCAAAGGAAGTCCTTTGGCTTAGGAGGCTGATTGATGAGTTGGGGATGGAGTAGAGCTAGATTACACTATTCAGTGATAGTCAGAGTGCTCTGTTGTTGGCACAGAATCCAGTCTATCATGCACGCACAAAGCATATAGACGTGAGGTACCATAGGATGAAAGAGCTGATGGAGGAAGGTGAAATGGAACTGATGAAGATCCATACCAAGAAGAATCAATCTAATGCACTCATGAAGGTACTCCTCAGAGACAGCTTTCAGAGATGTATGGCACTGATGAGTCTGTTGAGAAGAGATGAGTTCATAAGAACTTGGAAGCACCAAGATGGAGAATGTGAGCTCAAAAGTGGCACTCCCAAGTCTTAGAATATGAAAAGACAGGTCATGAAAAGATAGAAGTGAGCCGGAAGAAGAATCAATCTCAATAGTAAAGTTCAAAAATTGGGTCGGCTCACTCTGAGACTGAGCCAGCTCAATTGGGAACTAGGTCGGCTCAGTTTCAAACTGGGTCGACTAGATCTCAGAAAAAAAATCTAGACAAAAAATAGCATTTTCGGACTATTGGCACGGTACACAACTGGGTCGACTTAGTCTGGGACTGAGCCGATCCAGTCGCAGGTTAGACGGCTTAGTCTGAAACTATGCTGGCTTAATTTTTGTAAGTTATTATTTTATGTACGTGGGTTGTTTGGATTTGAAAAGTTTTTTTATGAACTTGGGCTTGATCCTTTGTAAAGTATATATACTGAAAACATGTCAAGATTGTAAGTGTGCTGAAATATACTGAATAAAAGCTCTTTTCTTTCGAAAATCTCTTCTTCTCTTCTTCTCTATTCCTTGATTTATTTGATCATGCTTTCACAGAAATCTCTAAGAAGTACTTCCTTATTGCTTGACTAATCACCAGTGACCACGCCGATCCATGTGGAAAGAACGCATATTCCCAATAATAATGTGATAGAATAAAATAATCCTTTATTGATTTTAAGTCAAAATTATAAAAAAAAGCTCTTAGAATGCGTATTACAAGTATCAGCCAATCTGACTTTTAGAGCACTCATCTAACAATCTTCTCCCAACCAGCTCCCTTCCAGCCTGCATCATCCTAAAAAGCTACCTCCTCTCAGTCAGCAATAGCCTCCTCTTAGCCATGACTAATAGCTGACAACATCACGGCCATTTTTAACTCCATCAAAAACTTGTATCCAACCTCATAGAAGAAACATTGCTATCAAGTTTTGATGTAATGCATTTGGGGTATTAGTTTAGATATATTTAGGTGTATGGGGGTGATAACTTTAGTGTTTATACAATAATATCTTCTTTTATTATGTGATATCTTGTGAAATCTTGTGATACATTGTATTACCTTATATTTATCAAAAGGTTTGACGGATTATGGTATCTTGTGTTACAATGTGACATTTTGCGAAACATTGTCATACATGCTAATACATTATGATATATTATGTTAAATTATCATAAATTGTGATAGAGGATGGTTTACCGTCATCAAGAAGATGCTTTGGTTCTATTTTTGGGTATTACATAGTAGTATGTTGAGAAATTTTTAAATTTTATTTTAATTTACGATTATGATACCTTAAGTTGGTTGTGAAATTGGAATAGCAAATATGATTCAATGACATAAAGGTTCTTTGTAGCTTATAGGTACCCTCCAACCTACATCTGCTAATATACCTTTATTCATCTTGTTTTTATACCAGGGTGGTGTATGGTTAAAAATGGAGGGGTTGGTGGAAGACAGGAAAAGTTTAGGAAAGGTTATCAGAACTTTCTAATTTAAAAAAGGCAGATTGCATCATTCAAAAAAGAACATAGGTATTATTGAAACTTCATAAATTAGTTCAATTCATTACTTTATGATATTTTTACTTTAGAAAATGAATTACATTTTAATTCTCTTTTACTATGCCACTAGTTCTTATTTCGAAAATTGCATTTTTTGTTGTATGAATTGCATTTAAGGAAATGCATTACATGTTTGTCCTTTTATTATGCCTACTTGGGACCAAAATGCACCTATAGCATGAGCAATGTAACAATTCCAATGAGCATTCATGCTAGCAAATTAGAGAAATATTTTTTTATTATATAAATCATTAGATATTACAAATTAACCTTAGAATGTCCCTAAAATAAAACATTCATTTTTGAGGCAAGTCTCAAACATTCAACTATGCAAACTTAATACATTTAAAACTCATACCTCATTACATAAAAAATCATAATAATCTAGCATGCTAGCAGATAGTAATAGCTCATTTGGCCCTTCTTTTATAGCTTGAAATTTAGTCCTCAAGCTTGCCATTCCATTGCAACAGCCTATTAATAATATCCTTGTCCCTTATATTTGAAGGCGAATCATACCAACAGAAGTAACCACATCCCCTATTTGCTTAAAAAAATAATTTAGGATGGGAGATTAAAGCCAAAAATCAAATAATAAATCAAAAATGAGGAAAACGACAATATACATCATGTATCTCGCATCCAAAGAAATGTTGTCCAAGATTTTCGATAGTCCATGAGGTCCTCAAAGGTGATTTGGTTTCATAATGGCAAAATCAATAATTCAAGAAGAGTAATTGAAAGAACTTGATTGACACTATAAGAAAGCTAAAATACACCCACATAAAAAATACATGGATAAAGATCTAAAAAATATGGGGATACGCCTACACCCACGTTGGTACACATGTTTGGTTAAACGTGGGTATATCTGGCATGGGTATAGCTTATACCCATATCATTTTTTTTCGTATGTATCTCCTGCTTTACCCATGTAACATTTAACATAGGTGAGAATATATACGTGGGTATAAATCTAATGTACACCCTCCTTTATTAAACATGGGTAACTAAATACATACGAATCAAAATTTATGAAAATTACTAAAACGTGGGTATAAATTGACCTCTACTATCAATAATAAAACATGGATATATAATCAATTTTTAGACATTACTGTCCTATCTAATTTCAAAACATAAATTATCTATAATAATAAATAAAAATAAAAATGGTGCATTGATAACTTATTTAAGCATCCAATACCACTGAATAATATATAAAGACTAGTAACTTCAAAAAGATGAAACAACTGCAAATAAGATAATCTTCACTATTGTATTAAAGAAAATCGAACATATATAATGGTAGTCTCAAAAAAATTATCCCAACCACCTTTTTAAATTCATCAAAATCCAAAGAACAAGAAGATACACCATCAAATTTTTGAATATAAAAAAAAAATAAATACTAGAATTCAAAATATGGAATAAATAAATTCCAACTGATCTTCTGTACTTTATATATAAATTCTAAGCTCACTTTTGCTATATTAAAAAGAGAATAAAGTAAAGTTGAATTGATGACACCAAAGTTAACTTTGCAAAATTTGAGAGTTCATCAACCGATGAAGCCATCAACAAAACAATTCCTATCTTTTCTTGGCATCATCCATCATATCTCTAGCCTGAATCTGTAAAAGAAAGAAACATTAGAAAACTGTACGGTGCAACATGTATTGAACACTAGATCAATTGCATAAACATACACAAGCCCACATTATAAAATAATCCAGGTAGTGTGCCCTAGGTTATAGATATGAAGATCCGCATCCTAGGTACATATTATCTGGATCTTATAGCCATAGAGGCTGGCGGGCTAGTGGATCTTCCATAAAGCTATGCTAGGCTTGAATGTACAAGAGAGAGGTTATTAAATCAACACATCACCATGCTGGTGCCGACCGCCACGTGGTTGCACTTGGGAAGACCCACCCATAGAAGTTCGGCAAGATGTTGTTGCCGACGTACATCTCGGTGAGGTCCTCATAGTGGGCCATCTTCTCTAGTGGGAGGTGGATCTACTCCTGAAAGGTGATGGCTGAGGAGTAGGTGCCGATGGCGATGGATCAGGCAATGCAGCTATTGGCCTCGTTGGTGCCGATGATGACATCAACAACAAGGGTGGAGGGGGTTCTGGCGAGGGCATAATATATCAAAATGCACCTAAAGTACATATGGTATCAAGATAAACAATAAATACCTAGTATATATACACATATAAAGTACATACACCAAATAAGTATCTCATACATAAAACAAAAGAGAAAAAGAACCAACAACTATGGAGTGTCTAGGTGCACATCACCACCATCATTGTTTTGTCCATCTCTATCATCCTCCAATACATGATGCTCCGAAGTAGATGCCTAACATCATATATTAACAAATTAAGAAACTATAAATGAATTGTTCTATAAGAAATCATAAATTTGTTAATAGCCTAGCAAAAGATCTAATACATGAAATCTAGTATTGGTTCTGATGCCATCTATGAGGTATTCTGATTACTTAAATCTCCATCTGCCGTAACACCGGCAGGCTCTTTCAAATCTGACCCATCTTCAATCACAAAACAATCATAAGAGATTAAGGAGAAACAAACATCAGACACAGAGAGGGTGAGAGAAATGATGATTTATTACACATATATTCTAAAAGTCAGACACAGAGAGGGTAAGAGAAATGATGATTTATTACACATATATTCTAAAGACACAGAGAGGGTAAGAGAAATGATGATTTACTACACATATATTCTAAAAGTTACACTCTAGTAAATGACAATGTCATCAAAACAACTCTAGTAAATGGTAATGTCATCAAAACAAAAGAAAATAGACAAATGTATCAGAACACCGGGAAACAGAAGCAACAAGAGTTGACATGAAGATGTTTGCTTAAAACTAGCAAATGTCTAAAATCCCAATCAACAACTAAGAAAATTTCTATAAAAGAATTGGACGAGAGCTATATGACACAGAAGCAACAAGAGTTGATATGAAGGCTCTATCTGGATATTTGGAAACTGAATAAAAGAAAATTAGAATGGAGGCTATGGTATGGGCGATCTGGTCATTATCTATTAAAAGTAGTTGCTACCATAAAAAAAAATGATGCAAATCCTCTAGAAATCACCAACTCTACCCATAATTCCATTAATCAGGGAAGTCAGAGACCCATTAGCATTTTAAGTTAGATACAAGAAATGGAAAAGAAAACCAAGAAATACCCAGTAACTAATAGTGAATAAAATCTGGAATTTACCTTTGGTATGGACCTTCCCATGCATTACCAATAGCAACACTATCGACAGTTTTATTGAAAGAAACACTTGTTTTTGCACGCATCAAAACCATCACCTGAAATCCAGAATTGCATATCTATATAAATGAGCATCTTCTTAACTACATCAAAAATTTTAAAACTAACACAGTCATCGTAATATAGATGACATATTCAAGCAGAAGAACTCATCACTCTTTGATGATCCGTTATAAATCAATTGTCAATTGAAATAGCAAGAGTAATCGAGACAAGTAATTGGCATCTCTATCATTCAAAATTACTTCTTGTAGGTCATAATTCTAGAAAAGCTGCTTTCAATTGGTTCAGATAGGAAATGAACATAAAAGACATATATGCCCGAGAAAAAACCCAAACCGAATGCTAAAATCCCCTCCGATCTCCCTCTGCCGCTCTCCTTCCCTGACCGGAACCAGCCCACACTGCCACAAAACCCCAATCGGATGCTAAAATCCCCTCCGATCTCCCTCTGCTGCTCTCCTTCCCTGACCGGAACCAGCCCACACTGCCTACAAAACCCCAATCGGATGCTAAAATCCCCTCCGATCTCCCTCTGCTGCACTCTTTCCCCACAGATCCCGGAAAAAGAGAATGAAATTAAAAGCAAAGGAAATACCTTTCTATTTTCCCGTCTATCCTCCCTCTACTGCTCTCCTTCCCCATAGATCCCGGAAAAAGAGAATGAAATTAAAAGCAAAGGAAATACCTTTCTATTTTCCCATCTTTCCTTTGTTCTTCGTTGATTTTTCCTCTGTTTTCCCCGATTTTTCCTCTGCTTCCTGAGTCTCGAGTGGGAGGCTTGAAGTGGCAGAATAGGGAAGTTTGGAAGACGGCCGAATAGGGAAGATTGGACATCTGCGCCGCCGCTAGTGGTTGGTGAGGATGGGTTGGAGACGATCGGGTGGGAGGCTTGGAGCTGCCGAATAGGAAAGCTTGGAAGACAGCCGAATAGGGAAGCTTGGACACCGACGCCATCACCGCTAGGGGTTGGGGACGATGGGTGGGCATCCGCCGAGCCGCCGCTGGGGTTTGGGGTGGGGCGAGTGGGCACCCGCCGGCCACCGATCGAGTGCGAGCGAGAGAGAGAGAGAGTGACGGGGGAGAGAGACGGCTATGGGGCAACGGGTCGGCTGAGAGGGAGGGAGAGGAGAAATTGAGGGAAAGAGAGGAAGTGAAAATGAAGAATTAAAATAAGATTTTTTTTTTTTTTAATTGGCAACAGACTATAATTTTATTATAATTTAGTTGTAAAATTATATCTTAATTTTTATTTAAAACTAATTTATAAATCTATATAATATATTAAAAAAAATTTACTTCAGTCTTCAAGTCATTCACCGTCGGTAGCTTCCTCGGTGCTCTCTCTCTCCCATCCACGATTTTTTTTAAATATAATATTTTTAGCAAATATTTTATAATTTAATAAAATTTATATTTTATTTTAAATATTATAATTAATTAATTTAAATAATATAATTAATTATTATTTAAATTAAATTTAATATATTAAATCTAATCTAATATATATATTCGTTAGGAATGGATCCTATTCATTGCAATATATTCATTGTTAAATAGCATTTTTCTTGTAGTATCTAAAATTTGATTCAAATTTAATGTAATTTTTTTGGATTTAGCTAGCTTTTTTGACTCAGATCCAAATCTCATCTAGTGTATTCGTATTCAAACTCAGATCTAGAATTTGACCAACAAATTTGGTTCCCGACTTAGATCCTTACAAGATTTATTTCAAATATGACCCATTGCCATTCCTATACAATCTACTATAGTCAATTAAATTCTAATTTATTTAAATCATTTTAGATTATCTTAAATTATTTAATATAATCTATTAAACTTAAATTTACTCAATTTACTATAAATATATTTTTATTAAATAGTCTAACTCTAAGGTATCCAATTCTAATATATTTTAGTAAATTGACTGATTAGTTTATTAGTCAATTTTGGGGTGGCGAACCTCAATCAAGGGTGAAGTTGGAGTAGCCAAACAGAAAAATATAGCGGCCAGAAAAATAGAGCGGCCATAGGGAAGCTTAGTCAATGAATAAAGATTTTGACTTGATTTATATGTAAATGTTTGAATGGTATAAATACCTTATTAATCATAATATATATAATATTTGGTTAGGCTTTGGTGGATAAGATAATGGATGTGCTATTTAAGAATTTTAAGTTCAAATCTTTTCATCCATCTCTTATAAATTTATTTTATAAAAAATTATATTTTAGACTTTATTTTATTTTCAAACTTGTAACATCAATTTCTAACAGATTATCTATCATAAAATCTACTTCAATTTGTTAAAATATTGCTAACAGCCTTTTCATCTAAAATAATTACCTAAATAATTTAAAAAATTTTGAAATTATGCTTTTGACAAAATTTTTTATCAAAAAAATCACTGATAAAAAATTTATCATTAAATCGATCACAAATATTTTTGATATATTTTTTATTTTTTTAATTTTTGATAGATTTTCTGATAGATAATCCATCAGAAATTTGTCAGAGATTTTGAGACATATCAATTTATGTTTTGTTGTTATTTTTTTTATAGAAATCTATCAATGATTTGTTAGAAATTTTTGATGGATCACGTCCATCAGTAAATTTTGTCAGTGAAGCCTTTATTTATAGTAGTATCCCTTCACACGATCTGATCTAGGCGATGGGACATCCAGATTTCTATTGGTGGGATGGACAGTAATTTTATTGTTTTACTTAATCAAGAAAGATGGGGTCGATGTATTTTTTTTATTTTGGCGCTCATTTCTTGGTGCCAATCACTTTTATTCAATATTTAGTATATTTTTTAGTAAATTTGAGTTACCCATATTTATCCATTAGCAGATTTGATTTACTCATGTTTAATCATTAAAATATAAATTAAAAATTAATTATAGCATTTTCACCTTTGACAAACATGGGTATATATAATATTTTTTTCAGAATTTAATTTTTTATGCACGTATGTACTTTACGTGACTAAAAAGCATGGGTATATGTAACTTTTCTTGTAGTGTAGGAATTCTCCATGATCTCCTTCTTCCTTTACAATCCTTTCTTTCTTCTTCAGATTTCTTCTTCTCGACTTGATTGGAGATTTCTTCTCTCCATCCACAGCTTAATTGGGGATTTCTTCTTCTTCACTCAACTATTTCTCCTCTCTACATGGTTTGATTTAGGTTTTTTTCCTCCCCTTTTGATTTTGGATAATCAAAATCTTGGGTCACATGAGGCACGTGCTTTGATATTTTTAGCACTATGACTAATACCCCACTAGCAACTAAAAGTAAGGATACTATTGTTATTTCATAAAAATAGGGTATCATGTCAAGGTCATGTGATACCATTCTGTTAACTGAAATAAATGATGGGACCATATTAGAATATTTCATTAAATAGAAGGGTCCATTTGATACATTTTAAAATACAGGAGATGTAAGCAACATCAAACTAAAGTTGAAAGGATGTTCCTATAATTTTTATAAAAAAAATTAAAATTCCAATAATCTTTCATAAAAGATTTAAATTTTTGAAAAAGCATAAAGAAGAATATCTGAGCAACTTATATTATACAATAGGTAAGGTATCCTATGGACTTAAATCTCACTTAGTATTGATAGCATCCATCTGAAGAAATCATAGTGGATTAGACCTTGAACTAGGCTTTTTGACTTAGAATGTTCCTTATCACACACATATGGTACAGAATAGTTGGGTCTTAATAAGGTTGGCACTATTAAAAGGTCTTGCTTTTAGTATCTTGATTTTTCAATTAGTCATGGCCTATATAACAATTCTCACATAAGTTAGACCTCCAAGAATATTTCTAACCTAATACCCTACAAATTTCTTATCTTGGACTCGTTAAAAGTATAACTCAACTTTTCCAAATTTATTTTGTCACTAATAAAAGCACTTATCATACGGGAGATCACTCAATTAGTTTCATTTCTATCACATTGAACCTCTTTCATAGGATCTCCAATCACAAAGTTAGGTATCCATTATCGATAACCAAATAGTGGGCTTAAGCTGCATCCCCTTGGATGATTCTAAAACTATACTTCTAGATAAATTTTTAGTTAATTGATCTGCTAAATTTTGCTTAGACTTGACAAATTTCAAGAAAATTGCATTACGCTTTTAATTTTTTTGTTTTATCATGACCTTATTATCACAATAGATTGATGTAAGCAGAACTGGCTTGAATGCTAAAGATAGCTATGAGATAAGATTTTTAATCCACTTTGCTTCAATATAGTTGGTATATAGAGCAATCAACTCATCCACCATGGTGCTCTAAGATTAAGGGTTTGCTTGAAAGATTCTTAAGCTATGGTAGCACTGCTAAGAAAGAAAAGATATTCGATGGTTGATTTTAAATAAGGATAATCATATTTAAGTTAGTCATGTGATGCATCCAATCAAAATTCACATGACCAAGTCTACCATGCCAAATATAAGTTTCATGAGGTTTAGACTTATATATTTGAATATTAATTAATAGCTTTCAATAATACAATGCCAGGATTTGAAATAAATGCATTTAAGAGCAACAAAATTAAATAATTATATTAAAAAATGCAACAAGTAAAATAACTTCATGATTTCTGCATATTTTTCAAGCAGCATCAATAGATAATTTGAAAAATAATTAATAATGTGCACAATTTTTAAAAGCAATGGTGTGTATATATATATATATATATATATATATATATATATATATATATATATATATATATATATATATATATATATATATATATATTATTGAAGATAAATTTGCTCCCATCGAAGTCCAGTCTGATACTCAGCCTAATACAATCGGTAGTCATGGAAGAGCTTCAGCAAGCGAGCCTCGATCGAACTCCTTCAGTCAGCCGAACTTCTTAGTAGTCGAGCCCCTTCCAAACTCTCCAGCGGTCGAGTCTTAGCCGAATTTCTTCAATCGATCGAACTTCTTAGCGACCAAGCTCCAATCGAATTCGTACGGAAGTCGAACTTCCTTCGCACTCCTTCAGTCGGATGCCCATGAGAGACGAACTCCCTCCGATCCTCTCCTCCAGTCGGACTCATACGGGAGTCGAACTCCCTCCACACTCCTCCAGTCAGAAGCCCACGAGAGCCAAACTCCCTTCGATTCTCTCCTTCGATCGAACTCTCCCAGGAGCCGAACTCCTTTCGGACTTCTCCTTCGGTTGAACTCCTTTCGAACTTCTCCTCCAGTCAGATGCCTATAGGAGCCGAACTCCTTCCAAGCTTCTCCTTCGATCGAACTCCTTCCGAGCTTCCCATTCGATCGAGCTCCTTCAGAAGTCTGAACTCCTCTGAAATTGATACATGCTGAAGTCCATCAATCAATATCTGCTTTCTCAGAGCCACGGCTATTAAATCTGGATGAACGGTTACCATTAGTCTACCACGGGCGACACTACAGATGGCACCCCCCTCCATGATTGACTCCGCCAGACCTCAAGCGACCCACCACTATCGGACGGTATGGCTGTCACTATCGACCTAACGATACTATCCTCTCCACATCAAATCCCATGCAGCCTCGAGCGGTCTGCCACTAGGCGGTATGGCCGTCACCATCAATCAAGCTTCGTTTATAAAAGAACCCTCCAGATATATTTTCTCTAAGCTCTCCTCTCCCTTAAGAGGCTCTAAGTTCTCCTCTCCCCTAAGAGGCTCTAGGCTCTCCTCTCCCCTCTAAAGCTCAAAGCTCACTTCTCATTGTTGAGTGCTTCATTTCTGTTGGCCAAAAGAGCTGACTTGATCGTCGGAGGGTCCTGCCGGAACCACCACCACTGACTTCAGTTGGGACTTTATTTTGTAGGTCACAGATGACGACCTTGTCCTCCTCCACTCCAGCTCGATCCGACGATAACCAGATTTTGCACTAATAGAATTGGCGCTGGAGGAAGGGCCACCTCTGTTCCTGAGGTATTCTTGAGGTCTTCTTATTCTTAAAGGAGTGCTTAGCAATAATTTCTCTCTTTCCTCTCTAGAGATCTCCCTTCTTCCTCTTCAGAGTTTTTTTCGAGAGAAAATACCTCCTAGGAGAGCTTCGACCCCATGATCGATGGCTTCGACGGTCCGATCCCATCCAGATCCATCTACTCCCACTTCAGCCCCAGCAACTGAGGCTCCACTTGTAGCCATGGTGGATCTGAAGTAGTTTAACCTGCTGATGCAGTGGGTTCAGAGTCTCACCGAAGTGGTGCAGGCCATGCGGCAGCCTCCGACGATGATTTTGCCAGAAAATCCACCATTAGGATGCCAGGAATCGATCTTAAGGAAGAGCATTTGGCCTAGCATACCTATCATCCTTGGGAAGGAGAAACAGAAAGCAAAGGATCTGCGTTCGGATCATGATTTTCCTTCAGAAGAGAAATAGAGAGCAGAAGTTCTCCCCTGAGAGATTTCACAAGAGGACGGAATGAAGTTCGACCGCGCTCACGGATCCTCCCTCAAGTGCAAGCGAGCCCAAACTTTTTCTCGAGCTTATCATCAAGGAAACTCCGATAGAAGGGCGCGAAGAAATCCTCCCCCTAGAAGGTTTCACAACTACGTCTTCCTCAATGCTCCACAGACGTCGGTCTAAAGCAAGCCAACAACACTACCATAGATAGAACCACTAATGAGGAAGGAACAATAAGAAGGTCGGCCGCCTTCTGGCATCTTGGCCTTGGGGGGGCTTGGTACTTCAACGAGCCATCATCTCCCAATCTCAAAGCCAAGAGAAGCTTGCTCCAAATTGAGAAGGCCAGCATAAAATGGAGGAGGTCATCAAGTTTGGGACCTACTGCCTGAAGGAACTAGGAGAAACAACGCTCCCACGACCCTGAGATATAAAAAAATTGGGGATGCGCCATCAGTAACTTCCTTTCAATAAAATTCTTCCATTTCAATAATATTATTTTTTGGTGCAAAAGCTACGTGATGATAGAGAAGAAGCAATCAATAGTGGCCTGTGTTAGGAATAGGAGGAGAACCTCATCCTAACATGCAGGTCAAAGATCTTCAACCTCGGCTAGAGATAAAGATCCCTTCTCCGAGCGATTGGGCCAACCTCAGCTGTAGGAGATAAGATCTCCCCCGAGCAATCGGGTCCAGACTGACCTCGACTGCAGGAAGATAAGATCTCTTCTAGAGCGCCCTGTAGCAATCTCGGCTCATAGGAGATAAGAAGATCTTCCCTATAGGAGATGAGCACCCACAGCAACCTCGACCGCAGGAGATAAGATCTCCTCCGAGGCAACCTCGGCCGTAGGAGATAAGATCTCTTCCGAGGGTCATGGGCCGACAATCTCGGCTGTAGGAGATAAGATCTCATCCAAGCGATCGGGCCAACCTCGGCTGTAGAAGATAAGATCTTCCTCCGAGCATCCGTATCAACCTCGACTGTAGAAGATAAGATCTCCTCCAAGCGATCGGGCCAACCTCGACTGCAGGAGATAAGATCTCTTTCGAGTGACCAGGCCAATCTCGACCATAGGAGATAAGATCTCCCTCGAGCGCCCATATCAACCTCAGCTGTAGGATATAAGATCATCCCTGAGCGATCGGGCCAACTTCGGCTGTAGGAGATAAGATCTCCCCCGAGCGCCCCGTATCAACCTTGACTGTAGGAGATAAGATTTCTCCCGAGCATCCATATCAACCTCGACTGTAGAAGATAAGATCTCCTTCGAGCGATCGGACCAACCTCGATTATAGGAGATAAGATCTTCCTCGAGCGCCCGTATCAACCTCGACTATAGGAGATAAGATCTTCTCCAAGCGATCGGACCAATCTCAGCTGCAAGAGATAAGATCTCCCCCGAGCGTTTGTATCAACCTCAACTACAGGAGATAAGATCTCTCCCGAGTGATCGGACCAACCTCAGCTGTAGGAGATAAGATCTCCTCCGAGTGCCCGTATCAACCTCGATTGCAGGAGATAAGATCTCCTCCGAGCGATCGAGCCAACCTCGACCGTAAGAGATAAGATCTTCCTCAAGCATTCGTATCAACCTTGACTGCAGGAGATAAGATCTCCCCCGAGCAACTAGGCCAACCTCGACTGTAGGAGATAAAATCTCCCTCGAGCATCCGTATCAACCTCGATTGCAGAAGATAAGATCTCTTCCGAGCGTCCGTATCAATCTCGACTACAGAAGATAAGATCTCCTCCGAACGATCGAGCCAACCTTGGCTGTAGAAGATAAGATCTCTCCCGAGCGATCGTATCAATCTCGACTGTAGGAGGTAAGATCTCCTCCGAGCACCCATATCAATCTTGACTGTAGGAGATAAGATCTCCTCCAAATGATCGGGCCAATCTCGGTTGTAGAAGATAAGATCTCCTCCGAGCGATCGGACCAACCTCGACTACAGGAGATAAGATCTCCCCCGAACGTCCGTATCAACCTCGACTTTAGGAGATAAGATCTCCCCCGAACGCCCGTATTAATCTCAACTACAGGAGATAAGATCTCCCCCGAGCGATCAGGCCAACCTCGACTATAGGAGATAAGATCTTCCCTGAGCACTCGTATCAACCTCGACTGTAGGAGATAAGATCTCCTCCGAGCAATCGGACCAACCTCGGCTGTAGAAGATAAGATCTTCCTCAAACGTCCATATCAACCTCGACTGTAGAAGATAAGATCTCCCCCAAGCGACTGGACCAACCTTGGCTGCAGGAGATAAGATCTCCTTCGAGCGTCCGTATCAACCTCGACGGCAGGAGATAAGATCTTCCCCGAGCGATCGGGCCAACCTCGGCTATAGAAGATAAAATCTTCCCCGAGCGCCCATATCAACCTCGACTATAGAAGATAAGATCTTCTTCGAGCGATCGGACCAACCTCGACTGTAGGAGATAAGATCTCCTCCGAGCGTCCATATCAACCTCGGCTATAGGAGATAAGATTTCCTCCAAGCGACCGGACCAACCTTGGCTGCAGGAGATAAGATCTTCCCCGAGCGTCCGTATCAACCTCAATTGCAGGAGATAAAATCTCCTTCGAGCGCCCATATCAATCTCGGCTATAGAAGATAAAATCTCTTCCGAGCTTCAACCTCGGTTGCAGGAGATAATATCTCCTCCGAGCACCTGTATTAACCTCGACTGTAGGAGATAAGATCTCCTTCGAGCTTCAACCTTGACTGCAGAAGATGAGATCTTCTTCGAGCTTCAACCTCAGCTGTAGGAGATGAGATCTCTCTCGAGTTTTAACCTCGACTGTAGGAGATGAGATCTCCCCCGAGCTTCGACTTTAATGAGTGCAGAGCCCGAAAAAGAACTTCAACAGTCGCCTATTTTGATACTCCCTTCCTTCAAATTTCAAACTTGGAAGTAGGAGGACTATTATTGGAGATAAACTCCGCTCTCGCTGAAGTTCAGTCTGATGCTCAGCCTAATGCAATCGGTAGTCACGGAAGAGCTTCAGCGAGCGAGCCTCGGTCGAACTTCTTCAGTCGATCGAACTTCTTAGTAGTCGAGCCCCTTCCAAACTTTCTAGCGGTCGAGTCTTAGCCGAATCCCTTCAACTGATTGAACTTCTCAACGACCGAGCTCCAGTCGGACTCGTACGGAAGCCGAACTCCCTCTGCACTCCTCCAGTTGAATGCCCATGAGAGCCAAACTTCCTCCGATCCTCTCCTCTAGTCGGACTCGCATGGAAGCCGAACTTCCTCCACACTCCTCCAGTCGGATGCCCATGAGAGCCGAACTCCCTCCGGTTCTCTCCTTCGGTCGAACTCCCCGAGGAGCCAAACTTCTTTCGAACTTTTTCTTTGACCGAACTCCTTTCGAACTTCTCCTCCAGTCAGATGCCTATAGGAGCCGAACTCCTTTCAAGTTTTTCCTTCGATCGAACTCCTTCCGAGCTTCTCCTTTGACCGAGCTCCTCCGAAAGTTCGAACTCCTCTGAAATTGATACATGTCGAAGTCCACTAATTAATACCTACTTTCTCAAAGCCACGACTATTAAATCTGGACGAACGGTCACCATCATCTGCCACGGGCAATGCTACAAATGGTGCCTCCCTCCATGACTGACTCCACCAGACCTCGAGTGGCCCACCACTACTGGACGGTATGGCTGTCACTATCGATCTGACGATACCATCCTCTCCGCACCAAATCCCATGCAGTCTCGAATGGCCCACCACCAGGCGGTATGGTCGTCACCATCAATCAAGCTTCATCTATAAAAGGGACCCTCCAGATATGTTTCCTCTAAACTCTCCTCTCCCCTAAGAGGCTCTAGGCTTTTCTCTCCCCTCTAAAGCTCAAAGCTCACTTTTCATTGCTGAGCGCTTCATTTTTGTTGGTCAGAAGAGCTGACTTGATCATCGGAGGATCCTACTAGAGCCACCACCATCGACTTTGGATGAGATTTTATTTTGTAGATCACCGACGGCGACCTCGTCCCCCTCCACTCCAGCTCGATCCGACGATAACCAGATTCTGCACCAACATATATATATATAACAATACTTTATGGAGGAGTATTGCAGTGCCAACTCAGCTTCTCAAATGAGTTATGTTATGCCATGTGTATCTTAAAAAGATGCCTCGTGGGATTAACCCTTCACACCCTAAAATGGCAAAGCCCATCCCAAAGTCTTAAACCCTTCTGCTCTCGGCTCCCCTCGCAAATCTGACTAAGCCCCTAGCATCCCAAACCCTCACCCTCTGCTGTCCATGGTCGCCGCTAACCCCCCCTCCACCGCTGCCACCAAGAATGGCGGCACCGCTCCCTCCATCCGCCAGCTCTACGTCCTTTGGAAGACCCTAGCCGACCACAAGTGCATCATCTCAATGGTGAAGTTCTCCTCCCATGGCTCCCTTCTTGCCATCGCCTCTACCTACAATACCCTCCATGTCTGGTCCACCATCGATCTCTCTCCGAGCTCTCCGACCACGATGAGGGCATCTCCGATGTCTCATTTTTTGCCGATGGCCGCTACCTCTGCTCTGCCTCCAATGACTGCATCATCCGCATTTGGGACCTCGTCACCACGATCCCTCTCAAGACTCTCACTGGGCATACCAACTACGCCTTCTGCTGGCCTCATCATCTCCAATAGTTATGATGAACTCTACCGAATTTGGGACTCGACAACTAGGCACTGCATGAAGATCCTCATCGATGATGAGAGCCCTCCAGTGTCCTTCATGAAGTTCTCGCCCAATGGGAAGTCCGTGCTCGCAGCCACTCACAATAGCACCTTGGTATGATTGATCATTAGCTTCTTTTCATTATTCAGTACATTTTAAATATATTGAGTAATGAAAATTGCATTGCAGTGGAAAAGTGCTTCTTTTTATGTGCTGATTTCAAATAAAGTTGACCGTGGAGTGGTGAATTTTAGGTTTTAGATCTTATTTTTAAAAACAAAAATAAGTAAAAAGCAACCCATACGTGGAATTTTGAAGACTTACTTTGAGTATCACCTTTTTTTTTGGAAATAACATGATATATTTATGTAACTAAATGCAGAGAGAGATAATTTCTTTTTTTTTTCTTAGGTGTGGAAGGAGGGGGGTGGGGTAGGTCTATGTTCACTTGTGGATCATACATTTATATTTGTTAGGTGTAGTGAATGTTAAGATGTGGGATCATCTTCATGATGAAAATCTTTACTGGATGCTGAGTGAACCATAAGAATCCAAACCTGACCTTGGAAGCCAAATCCACACCGATGGACTAAGTAGGAGTACTCCCTTGACTCCAACTGATGTAGGACTAAATGTCCTCTCTCCCAATAGTAGCTCCCCTCAGTTAAGGGGGTACACCTGTTGTTGAAAGGAGTGGATCGGCATCATGGTGGGTGCCAAACCGGACCTTGGAATACACCTCTTGTTGAAAGAAGTGGATCGGCCCCACGATGGGTGCCAAACCTGACCTTGGAAGCAGATCTACACCGATGGAGTCCGGTAGCTTCCATTTCTATACAGTCACAGTGTTTTTGCTCTCTACCTCGTTCAGGAGGTATTATCCGTTTTGGCTCTATTTTTGACTATCGAGCTGTATGACTTTGTCCCATAAAAGATGCCCTCTGAGGGTACCAAAGGCCCCTTCGACTATATAAGTAAGAGTACTCTCTTGACTCTAGCTGATGTGGGACTAAATATCTCCTCTCCCAATAGTAGCAAAACAATATTCTATGAAGGAGTATTGGAGTGTAGCCAACTCAACTTCTCAAATGAGTTTTGTTATGCCACCTCAAAAGATTATTAAATAAAAGTTAATATATATTCTTCGTGAACTACAAATATTAATAAACAAATAACCTTTGAGTTTCCAATCGAAAAAATTGAAATCACATACAGCTAAACTGAACAATTTGGAATTAGTGATAATAAATGTAAAAAAAATACAACAACTGAAAACCAATAAGAAAAAATTTTAATCTGACATAATCTTTCGCATTCCAACTCCATAGAAAATCAATAGTTTGTTTAGCTCCTACGTGAAAAGAAAAAAAAATTATATAATTAATTTACTTATATTCAATTAAAAAAAATTATTTTCATATATATTCTAGCCGCGTAATGCATGAGTCTTCGATTAGTTTTTGCATAATTTTAAAGATCTAGAAAGTTTCTAACATAATTTAAAGCCTACAAAAAATCAGTTTGCATGGAACTTAAAGTTGTCGAAAGCTCCTTGCATGGATTTTAAAGTTGCAATAAATTTCTGCACATATTTTTAAATCTACAAAAAATTTCTAGCATAGATTTTTAAAACTGCAGAAAAATTTCACAGAGATTTTAAATCTATAGAAAATTTCTGTGCTGTTTTTCTTTTTGAGAGAATTTCTGTGCAGATTTTTAAAGTTGCAAAAAATTCTATTTGCATTATTTTTCAAAGCAAAATAAGTTTCTTAAAAGACTGAATCTTGCAAACAACTTTTAAATAATAGAATTAAAGATTTCTAATTCTATACAAATTAAGTAAAATTTAGTTTTATGCAATCCAATTAAATTTGATAGACAACTAATAGCAATTTTTAATCTAATTATAAATTACATTCTTAGACAGTTAGAAATAAATCTTGTTTGGATTGAGGTGCATGAGGACACTGTTTTCCTTTTATACGTGGATCTACGGTGATCTCATCTTCAAAATATAATAATCTGGTTAAATTCGATCCTTTTGTAATGAGCACGATAGCTAGAGACTTGACTCGTCCTCTGGTGCTCGGGAAGGAAAAAAAAGGTTGAAGAAAGTAGAAAGCAGAATCTCAGGGTGAAATAAGAGTCTATCTCTCATAAGATAGAGCAACAACAATGTGTATGCGAGAGATGGGGTAGTGTTAGATGTATAAGTTTTGAAGTATCAATGCGTGTGCTAGAGATTGGATAGTGTTAGATGTGTAAGTTCCATGGAGTATATTTGTAGACTAGCCGGATGACCAAGCGGACCTGATGTCTTGGAAGATACGTGCTTCATTGGTATTGTAGCTTCATCGCTTGGATAAAGATCTTGCGTCCCCCGTGCCAAATACCCGCATGCCTTCAGGTTTTACCGATTGCGAGGGCTGTGACCGGGAGGTGAGATGCACGAGGTTGCAAACTAAACTTGAACTTGAAAAGCCTGCGGGGCTCTTTCCTTCGTTGCGTCTTCCCGAAACTCCGACCGACTGGACGCATCTTTGTCTCCCACCGCTTCGCCCAGCCTCCCCGCCCGATAATCTCAACCCTAACCACGATCCCATTCTTGGAGAAACGCTAGAATTCCATCCACCCCGAGGCCATGTCATGGGGTTTGGGGTGGAAGCGGCTTTCCGAGACCTTCCATCTCGCCCTCGACTATGGCGAATCCGACGACAATGCCGATAACCCTTCCCCCCCTTCTTCCCCACCGCCGCTGTCCTCGTCTCCCTCACCGCCTCCTTCCTCCAGGGGATTGGGGTTCCGGATCGATCTCGACTGGTCGGCCGGCGAGGACGAGGACCAGGTCGCCCTCCGCCTCCAATCCCAGCTCATGGTCGCCCTCCCCCTGCCGCAGGACACTGTGGTCCTGGATCTCCACCAGGATGAGGAGGAATGGATCAAAGTGGACATGAAGGTCGTGAAGCGGCGGGAGCCTCTGAGATCGGTGAAGATGTCGAAGGTTCTGAATTCCGGGCAGCAGAGTGATGGGATTGGCGTTTTGACGCGGTTGATCAGGTCAGATCTGGCAGCTCTAGGATCCGGGGAAGAGTCTCCAAGGCTTGCGGATCACTGGAAGAGCCTTAAGGTTCTGAACCTGGGTGGCTGTGGCTTGTCGGTAAGGCTGCTGTTGTTAGGTCTTCAAAATTTCGATCTTTGACTTCTTGCGTTCATTTTACTTCGTTTGATCTGATGTTTATAAATAGATTCTTGATTTCGTACGGTACGGGACGCTCTTGAACCTTTTTTTTTTGGATTTCAAAATCAGATTGCACACCGTGATTTTATATGTGATTCAAGGACCTCAACCTTTCATTTTTTTTCTGTTGTTATCATGCGACGTTCGTTAGAATATTCGATATTAATTGTTGCTTTTTCCCGATTTGTTTCGTGTTTCTCTTCCTGTTGTCAATATAGGATTTGTAGCTGATAAAAGATCCAAGGAATCAACATAATAATTGCTCAAATAAACCAATTCAGGACAGTTAAGGTGCCTTACTCTTTCTGTTGAGCTGATCTCTTGACTCCTTACAGGCTCGATCTCTGAATTACACACCATATTCTCAGATTAGTTATCAATCACTCTCCACAGTGATAATATTTATGCTTTTTATATTGCCCTTATAACATGAGGAGCAGCCGCTATGAATGTTATATAAATGCAATGGTCCCGCCTTTGGATCCAGTAGCATACTGTGTAAACTAGACAATGGCTCTCTCTCGTAACATGTGATTACACAATGTGCTTGCTAACCAAATAATTGTTACAAATGAAGTACGACACATTTTCATTGACGTTCAAACTCATGATGGATTGGAGATTGGGATTTTGCCTAGTAGACTAGAAATATGTGGTGGTTTACATCTCTGTTGAAAAGTATGGGAGCTTCTTGACTCAAGAAACTCACAAATATTTGAAATATCAATGTTGGATAAGGTGGCATCAATCTCACAAGCATTGTTCACCTCTGGAAAAGGCTCGCTAACATTCTGAGCAACATTCTATTTATCGCAATTGCGTGGATTCATGGTGTATGTGATGCTTACATTGAAGAGAAGAGGGTGATCTAAGACAACCTTGGGTTTGGATTTGATGATGGATTATTTCAAATCAGACGAATCTGGGTCTACCTTATCTTCAGTGACACAATATTTATCTTTCTTGATAACCAAAGGTGCCACCCATCTGTATCTCCATCAAGCACAATTAGAATAGGACAATAGAGATATGACTATGAGTCTGTAATGATGTTCAGAAGAGAGGTGCCAAATGGCTATAGCAGAAATTGGTGACCTCCTGCCCACTTGATGTCCCAAGACAATGCTTCAACAAATATGCAGCTGCATGCAGCTTTAGGTTAATGAGATCAACAACATGACCTTGCAGAGTCATAACATGGGCATAGAATCATGAGACATGAGAGACTAATGGCCCATCATGTTGATATCATTATTTTTGTCAGCTCATGTTGATGAGGATGTGAGTATGGATGGATTAACCATTTACCAACTAGATGATTAGCTAAATTTTTTCTATTATGGGACCTGCCATTGAAGATTTCAAATGATCTGGTCTGTAGGTTATGTTCTCTAATCTCTACCACCTGCTGTTTGCACCCTCTAGCATTTTTTTCTTTATTGTGGCTCACTGGATGGCATGCACGATCATGACAAGTTTTAATTGGGATTGAAGCTTGTATATTATATGAATATGTATACCTTTTTTTTATTTTTTAAGTTGCAATGATGTTTATCTTTTATGAATTAAAAAAACTGTATAAAGATCTGAATGTAAAGATCCATGGAGAAGTCCATCTCCAAATTTTGCCATTCATAACGTGTTTGCCTTTCAAATGATAATTAGCTAAGTCTGAATCAATTTATTTAGTTGCTTATTAAGCTCCCTATGAAGTTTCCTTTGAAACTTGAGACCAACCCCAACTATCCAATTGAGAATTAGCATTAGCATTAATTATCAACCTCTTTTCAATTATAAATAGCATTGGAAATTGATTTGCCAAGGAGTTCAACACCAATGCATCTCCCAAAACTGACTAGACTGTCCATCGCCAAGCTAATTTTTAATCCTGTTAAAAACATCACCAGCTTCTTAAACACGCAACCAGAAAGGTGAGAGACTCTTCTGGAGGCACCAAGTTTAAATGGAGATGGAAACTGATATCATATACAAGGTTAACGTGTGATTAGTATCTGCTATGTTGGGATATCCAACATCTGTTTCTTGCTATTCTGAAAATAAAAATTGGTATTATTGCCAAATTAAAATGGACTCCTTGAGGGCAAATGGGTAAAATTTCTGCAAACTGATGAGATGAGAAAATCTCATTACTTATAGTCATGTTTTGAGAATATGAATATAAGCTTCATAGTATTTCTTGATAGGCATGTTCTGAGAATGTGGATATAACTGTTTTTTCAGACACTTTAGGTTAAAAATTTTTGTGACCACTCTTTCATGTGGTGCTCTTACACTTTATATCTTTGTTTAGTTTCTTTTTAATTTAATTTTATTTAACTATTGATAATCATTGTCACATTATAAATTCTGGTTATTGTCTTGTAAATTTTACATTTACTTGATTTATACTAGTTATTGTTTACATTTTTCTCTCTTTATAGTTATGAAGGTGTTGAGATCATCTGATGTGCTTTCTGAGTTTCTTGTGGCATGGTGCTGTTGTAGATCTCAATCGTATTGCTGATAGATTAATGGAGCTTTGCATTATTATCTTTATGCTATGATGTGGTGCTTACCATGAAATGGTCTTATGGAAATAACAGGTCCTTCCAGTAGAGTTAACTCGACTGCCACTACTTGAGAGACTATACCTTGATAACAATAAGCTAACACTTTTGCCACCAGAACTTGGTGAATTGAGAACTCTGAAAGTGTTACGAGTTGATCATAACATGTTGGTTTCTGTCCCTGGTAAGTTTGAATCTTTTATGACCTGTACCTAAGACTATTTCATCCATAGATTGTTGGTTGCAATTGTACAGAAACTGAAAAAAGGAAACAGCACATTCAAGTTGCAAAAAGTTGCTAACCTAATTGAACCACAAACTTTTGTCTTTTGAGCAGTTGAGCTTAGGCAGTGTGTTATGCTGGTGGAGTTATCACTGGAACATAACAAACTTGTCCGCCCACTTCTGGATTTCAGGTCATTCGATTATCAGTTGTCTCGATAAGCCTTTACCTTTTCCATTCCAAATTGCTCTGAGATATTCTTAGCCTTAACATTTCTCTTCAGTTATATGGCAGGGCTATGGCAGAGCTTCGTGTTCTGAGATTGTTTGGCAACCCTCTTGAGTTTCTTCCAGAAATTTTGCCATTGCACAATCTTCGACATTTATCCCTTGCTAATATCAGAATCGAGGCAACTGAGAATCTAAAATCTGTAACCGTGCAAATTGAGGTATAGCTTTCCTGCAACTTTACAAGTCTTGTGCTAGCCTTTTGAATTATGTAATAGTTATAACGGCCTTTGGTCATTTCAGACAGATAACAGTTCCTATTTCACTGCATCTAGACACAAGCTTAGTGCCTTCTTCTCTCTTATCTTCCGGTTTTCTTCATGTCATCATCCTTTGCTGGCATCTGCGCTAGCCAAGATTATGCAAGATCATAGCAATCGTATAGCTGTTAGCAAAGAAGAAAATGCTATAAGGCAGCTCATAAGTATGATAAGCAGTGACAATCGCCATGTGGTATGTAGCTGCAAATTCTTTCAAACAACCAGATTAATGTAGTCTTTAACTCCAGTTTTCAATTTGATAATCTCTTTAACAATGGTTACCACATGTTGCAGGTTGAACAAGCATGTTCTGCTCTTTCTTCACTGGCAGCAGATGTTTCTTTGGCAATGCAGTTGATGAAATCTGACATAATGCAACCTCTTGAATTAGTTCTGAGATCAGTTGACCAAGAAGAGTTGATATCTGTATTGCAAGTCGTGGTCACCTTGGCTTTTGCCTCTGATAATGTTGCTCAAAAGATGTTGACCAAAGATGTACTGAAATCACTTAAAGCACTGTGTGCACATAAGAACATAGAGGCAAGATAACCCAGAGATAAGATTCTTGTTGGTGGATTGCTTTCTCAGTTTTGCCACAATTACATGCGTTATACAATCTGTTCTTTTATCAGGTGCAACGCCTATCTTTATTTGCAGTTGGCAATTTAGCTTTCTGTTTGGAGAATCGTCGCATCCTATCTCAATCTGAAAGCTTGCGTGAACTTCTTCTACGCCTGACAGTTACACCAGAGCCACGTGTGAGTAAGGCTGCTGCACGTGCTTTGGCAATTCTTGGTATGTTATTTTTTTAATCATGGTTCTGTTTATATCATTTTGTCATTAAATTAATCTTTGTCTTCTCTTGTCTTCATCTCAGGAGAAAATGAGAATTTGCGTCGAGCAGTAAGAGGAAAGCTGGTTGGGAAGCAAGGGCTACGTATACTATCAATGGATGGGGGTGGGATGAAGGGTTTGGCAACAGTTCAGATACTTAAACAAATTGAACAAGGAACTGGAAAGCATATTCATGAAATGTTTGACCTTATCTGTGGTACATCCACGGGTGGTATGCTTGCAGTAGCTCTTGGCATTAAACAAATGACCTTGGATCAATGTGAAGAAATATACAAAAAGCTAGGTGAAGAGTCTGGACTGTGACCGTAAAAGTTATGTCATGTTCATTTTTTTTTGAGTATCACACCCATGCTTAAGTGCTGCTTTCTTTCTCAGGAAAGCTCGTATTTGCTGAGCCTATCCCTAAAGATGAAGCTACCACCTGGAGAGAGAAACTCGATCAACTTTACAAAAGTTCGTCACAAAGCTTTAGAGTAGTTGTGCATGGGTCCAAAGTAAGGAAATTTGAACTTTTTTGTCTGATTTATTTCTGTTCTTCAGGACCTTACCTCAAGAGCTTTCTTGCAGCACAGTGCAGATCAATTTGAAAGGTTACTGAAAGAGATGTGCGCTGATGAAGATGGTGACCTCTTAATAGAGTCTGCTGTGAAGGGCATCCCAAAGGTTTTTGTTGTCTCAACTCTGGTCAGCGTTATGCCAGCTCAACCATTTCTGTTCCGAAACTATCAGGTTTGTCTATTTGCAGTATGTTCCATGCTAGTTTGTATGCACATTAATGACCTACTACACCTATAAAAGATGCTTCTTACATGTGTACTCATCTTTGGGAACAATCTCTCCATGAATAAAGTCATCTTTCATATCTTTATAGTCATCCAGCTATTTTGTTACAGAAAATGTATTCTGAAGTTCTTTCCATGGGATGATTGATCTACCTTGTGGTTAGGATTTTTCTTATAATGCATTAGCTGAAAGATCTCTCACAAAAATGCTTGTCAGGATGCTAATGATAATCTTTTTCCTCCTTAACTATCACGGTTTACATAATCTGATATATGCAGCACGGAATTAGTTTTCCCTCCCACCTCCCACCCCCCTGTCTCTCTGTCTGTGAATGCTGGGCAAATAATAGCTTTTGCATGTTGTCTAGTATCCGGCTGGCACCCCAGAGTTCCCTTCAGGAATGGCTGAGAGTCCTGCAATCAGTGCAATTGGAACATCTCCCCCTGGTGTTCAAATTGGTATCCGGCGTAGTGCTTTTATTGGAAGCTGCAAGCATCATATATGGCAAGCTATAAGAGCATCATCTGCTGCTCCATATTATCTCGATGATTACTCAGATGGTAATCATTCCTAGCCTTGTAACTACTTGATCTTGCCTTGGATTCTTTTAAATCATGTGCATGCAGTTGACCTTCTCTGGAAACTTAGTAATTTGTGGTGATTTTGTTATTCTTTGCTTCAATTTCTTTCAGATGTAAATCGTTGGCAAGATGGAGCTATTGTAGGAAATAATCCAACTATCTTTGCTATAAGAGAAGCACAACTTTTATGGCCTGATACACAAATTGATTGTATAGTTTCAATAGGATGTGGTTCAGTTCCAACCAAGGTAAGTTGGACTTTTTTGCTCGATGTCCCTTCTTGGCTGTCTGACCAGTTGCCTGTGTATTTGCAATTTACCACTGGATAACCCACCATGTAGACTGGCAAGATGAGAGGAAAATTATTGACTACTCAATAATTAACAACTTACTGGTAGCTTGCTACAAATGTATGAGAATTGTAATCTGAAGGTGCTGTATAGCAATTTAAAAAACATTACCACCAATATAATTCCATTTTCTATATTCTTATTGGAGACTTGAATGTTGATTTGCATTACATTGATGAACACATGTTATATAAATTTGTCATGTTCTTAAACTCTTTTGTTACTGGGAATGTTTAGGCTCGAAAAGGTGGTTGGCGTTATCTAGATACAGGACAAGTCTTGATTGAGAGTGCATGCTCGGTGGAGCGAGTGGAGGAAGCAATGGACACTTTGATACCGATGCTTCCTCAAATGCATTATTTTCGATTTAACCCAGGTGATTCATTAACTGAGAAATTTGTGTGCATGAGTTGAAGAGTCTAGACTTCTAATGTGCGATTAACCTAGATAATATCAGCTAATTTCAAGGAAGCCTTTTTGTGCTCTGGTTGACTCGTGAGTTATTGTTTCATATTGACAGTTGATGAGCGATGTGGAATGGAACTAGATGAGACTGATCCCGCCATTTGGTTTAAGCTGGAAGCTGCAACTGAGGAGTACATTCAGAAAAGTTCTCAGTCTTTCAAGAACCTCTGTGAGCGACTAGTTCCAAGATACCATAGTGAAGAAAAATTAGTGGAGAAATTGAAGAATCATCAATTTTCTAAATCAAAACCATCAAACTCAGGTTTCTATTATAGCAGAATTTTTTCTGTTGCTCGTGTCATGAAACTTAAACTGATTCTAGTCTTTCATAAGTTGGAGTCTGATGAGTTTTTTCCTGCAGGGCTTGATGAAAACAGCCCTTCATTAGGCTGGAGGCGCATGGTACTACTTGTGGAATCTTCATACAGTCCTGATTCCGGAAGGACTATTCATCATGCTCGTTCTCTTGAGACTTTTTGTGCTCGGAATGGCATTAGATTATCTCTTCTGAATCGAGCATCAGGATTTTCCAAGCCAGCAACCGCATTTCCTTCACCATTTACATCACCATTGTTTACTGGAAGCTTTCCATCAAGTCCACTTCTTTATAGCCCTGAATTTGGTCCTCAGCGAGCAAATCGGATTGATTTAGTTCCACCACTTAGCCTGGATGGTCATGCAAATGTGAAGGCACCAGGATCACCACCAACATCTCCATTATTGTCTAGGCAACCCTCTATATATGTTCGTGCATTACATGATAAATTACAGAATTTGCCCCAAGTGGGCATAATACATCTGTCTCTTCAAAATGAATCGACAGGTTCAATATTAAGGTCTAATATTGCCCTTCTTTCTTTGATATATCGTAGCACGCGTCTTTGGTTTGATTACTTTTTAATCCTGTTGTAACCTGACATGGTTATCTTTCTATCAGTTGGCAGAATGACGTGTTTGTGGTTGCGGAACCCGGTGAACTTGCAGATAGATTTCTTCAGAGTGTTAAGCTGAACATGTCATCAATGATGCGAGGGCATAACAGAAAAGATGCTTATTCGTTAACAAATTTTTCATCTGTCACTGAGTTGGTTGCACGATGGCCCTGGTTTCAAGTTGGAGGGATCGTCCATCGTTATATTGGACGGCAAACACAAGTATGTATTTTTATTTTTTTTCAGTTTCTTCTAAATTACTTTTTCACCTTTACTAGACTATTAATGATGTATAATTTGCAATTTTATGATTAAAGGTGATGGAGGATAACCAAGAAATTAGTGCATTTATGTTTCGAAGGACAGTTCCTGCTGTTCATTTGACGTCTGAGGATGTTCGCTGGATGGTGAGTGTGTTACAATTCATATTACTCTACCTTCTTGAATTGTAGAAATAGCATACCTTATCATTGTGCTGATTGCTATGGTAAATATTGGATAGCTTTTTGATATACTGCCACTTTTGATTGGTCAAATCAAACTGTTGGGAAATAAGTTCCATCTAACAATAGAGTAGGAAGTTAGAGAACAAAGCATTAAAGTTCTCTGTGGGTTTTCTTAGTCTCATTCTATTGCTCAAAAAGGTCAGAGTACTGTGTCAGAAGCTTTCCACATTTTCTTACTCATTTGAAAGCAAGCAATTGATTTGTATCTGATCTTTGCACCTTGCAATTTATTAAAGCTTTGTAGAAGTATTGCAATTATAATAAAAAAACTGAGTGCCCCTTCTATTCTTTCCAAATCAGAATCGACTGATCTTGACAATCCATCTGTGGTTCTTTGTACATAGTGACCTTGTGGAAATCGTTGGTTCATTTGTTTTTGGTGTTACAGTTCTAATGCAAAAGAACATGGATGACAGATTCCAGAGCCACTTTCTAATCCATAAAAGAACATAGGTGAATTATTTTTCTAAGTGTTGCCTGGGTAACACTTACCCAAGAAAGTGCAGATTCCTGGGTAAGTTCCATGCCCCAAAAAGAATGTCAATGAACCCTAAAAGTTGTCTATTCGATATCCCATGAAGCTGGGACCTCCTTGGAAACTTAAGCAATATGAGAATCTAGAATTAGTGCATTTAAAACTTGTAATATAGGTGTCACAAGTACTTGCTATAAGGTAGGACCTCATGAGGATTGTCTTATATAAATTATTCGAAAGTTCTACAGCATGGCATCTCGACACCCTTTCATCATCCAAGACACTTAATGTCAAATATCAGGTTGATGGAACGTATCTCTGAGCTGAGAAAGCTCCACGAAAGGCTTGAGCAGATTTTACAACCTATTTTCAATGTAATGTAAACTCTCTATTGATTGATGTTGACTTGCTGGCCAACGCATATTTAAGCAAGAGAGGTGCCTGCAATGAACACCTGTTTTCAGTTGGCAGGTGATAAGATCTAAGCTACCTGTTGCTCTGTAAACTCATGCAATATGGGATATCGTCTTGCATGCACCTTTGTAACGTAACCATGACCATCAAATGTTCCCAACTATTGTTGTTGTTTTTTGTGGACAAGACAGGTAGAATCAAGGAAAAAAAAACATGAATACTATTTTCATTCAGTTGGTTTTATAGACTGCTGTGACAATTAAAATTCAGCTTCTTGTTATGGTAGGCCTTGAAATGCCCATTTTAATGCTCTAATTTTATTAGGATTTTCTCCCACCACCAGGAAATCTTAGTTACATAATCTTTTATGATTAAGGTTTAAAATGAAAGAAAAATAAATAGGTTTTAGTCCACCATGGACTAGGAGTTTTACTAGAACATCTGCTGAAGCGTCATGGGAGTGGACTCTTATAGGGCAAGTGATCTTACTGTTGATCTTTACCATTTGAAATAATTATTTGAAGAACTTTTTCTTTAGGTATCTTGTTCTCTGAAAAGTTATTAGTGTGAAAAGTATTGAACCATATTTATCATTTGGAATCGGAATGTTTAGACACAGATTTGTAGTTAAATTGCAACTAGATGTGAAGTAGAAGCTATTTGGCTTTGAAAAACTTTCTTGTGATTATGACACTATGTTTACATCCTACCATCATTGGAAAACCAATGGGTATGAATGTTAAAGGGTTGTAGTCCTTGAGGCATACAGGGGACTCATTTTGTTTACTGAGAGGGTGTGTTGGTCTGCAAGGGATTTCAGAATTAGAGGACTTCCCAGTTCCCATGCTAGGTTAAGGTTTTGCCTGGCAGGTGACCATGGAGTTTAGATGGCAAGGCTGAGGAGATGCATAGAAGGTTACCAAAAGTAATATTATCACAGCATAAACAAGTGCATCGCTAGATTAGCCTGGCATCTGCGATGCAGAAGGACATAGTTAAGGGAAAAGAGACCGTGGCATTGCTATTGGTTCATTATGGTTGTAAAGGTAATTAGAGTTTTCTTTAAGAGAACAACTTTCATTATTTAAAAGCAAAGGTACACAACTATTTCAGGGGTGTAACTGGTGAAGTGCGGATGGCTCTGCTTTTCATTTTCTCAGAAAGTTACACTTATTAGTGGGTTCATGGACAAATCAGCTTTTGGCATTTTGTTACATAGATCAGCTTCTGCTATGACTTTTATGTCAACAGAAAGTTCATTTCCCCCCTGTATATGAGCCCACAAATTGTCTATTTTTAAGGTTCACATGTTCATTTATCTGCAGTTCTCTTTCTTATGAAGCATGCTCCTGAACTTTTGGAAATTTTTTCCAGGTTGGAGCATGGAGAGACAGAATTATAATTTGCACTGGAAAGTATGGGCTTGCTAATAGCCTCGTGAAGGCTTTCCTAGATTCAGGCGCCAAAGCTGTTGTTTCATCATCCCTTGAACCTCCTGATCCGCAGTCTGGGTTATTCCATGGGACAGCTGAATATAATAATGGTTGCGAGGGTGGAAAATTTGTTATTGGGGATGAAGAGGCTGAGGATGAAGAGCCAGAGCCAGCCAGTCCTGCAAGTGATTGGGAAGACAGCGATGTGGAGAAAGGTAGTGACCACCCATTGAACCTGACCGATGACAATGAAGAGGAACTATCCCAGTTCATTTGCCTTTTGTATGACACATTGTTCCAAGAAGGATCAAGAGTAGATGCTGCTTTGCAGCATGCACTCCGCTCCCATCCAAAGTTGAAATACACTTGCCACCTATAAAACATACTTAGTTGTAATGGAAAACAACATTAAAACTATAAATAATTCAATATAGCTAAAATAAGAAAAATAGAAGATAAAAGAGTAAAATCCAATTTTGGGCTATAGAGCATGTTTCCTTGTGTACCAGGAAAAAGAAAAATAGGGATTCAGTAACCATGTGCACGCTCTTGCAGCAACAGATACATTGTGTGTGGTATATGAGATACAATTTAATGCATAAATGTGGGGTCCTCTCAGACCTTTCTTTTTCTATGGCACTTTTGCAGTTGTATCCGAAAAAAATTGTTCTCAGCTCCGCATATACGCTCGGTCATATTATAGTCTTTTAGCGTCATTTGTGTTATATAATGTTGAAGTTTTGTCCTGTGATGCATGGCAGTTATGCTTTTGTCTGTAATTATATGGCCCTGGAATTTCTAGAGAACCACTGCGGGTTGCATTCTGCGAAATGGCAACTTGTTTAAGATTGTGATGGCTCTTACATGCACGTGTGGTTTTTTGATGGATGGCTGTGATCCCATCTGTTCGGATTACTGGAGCAGGAGTATATTACACAGTGATACCTTGGAGAGGGAGAGGCAGCATTATTTTTTGTTCGTATAGGTGTTGATATGATACACATCAGGTGTAAAAATACGACTTTACACCCATCACAAAAATTTAATAATCAAAGTTGTAAACACAGAATCTGAACTATTAGTGTGCGGTATGAAGTTTAAGATGTCTATATAAGGCAAATCAAATCGTAGTTTAAAAGCATCTTGCTTATGTATCACATTTTCCTAAATATATTATTATTTTTTATTAAAATAGTATATTCTGTTTATTTTGGGATGGTTGAAGCAGAGACTAGCATGTGCAAGACATTTTTTATACACAAACATTTGGGTGTTTTAGATTATATCTAACAGCTTAGATTTTTACTTAGTAATTTCAGCTATTGATTTTTGTGGTGGATGTGAGTATCCTCTTTTTACACCTTGTATCACTGCATACATGCATACAATGTAATTTATTTGTGTTATTTAAATTGTTTACTTAGACCATTCAATGCAACAGGCTGAGCCTACAAATTATATAATTTTTGGTACATTAGAAGTTTAAAGATAGTAGCTCATTGAAATTACATAATTTTTGGTATATAAAAAGTTTAGAAATGGTAGATCAAATAACTTCATGAGAAGTCAACGGAGCTTATCACTACATGCACATGGCAGCTTAGATGACAATATCTAGTGCATTAAATCAACTTTTTGAGCACTGTGGTTGCAAAGAACATATTAAAAGGGGAACTACATTTCAGTTGGCGACCAATGCTTAGACGATTGAGAAATGGTTTAACTTCATCGGCCAAATATGCTTAAATTGATTCAGATATTGAATATCTTCGTTAGAAGTCAATGGAGCTCATCATGCATATGGCAGTGCAGATAGCCATATCTAGTGCAATTAAATCAACTTTTTCAGTACTTTGTAGCTCGCATAGAATGTATTAACAGGGGACAAGAATGATATCATGAGTTTGTACTCACAATTGCAACATCCAGGCAAAATTTGGTTAACATCTGCAAACATTTAAATACATTCTAGTGTTCTACAAGAGCAAAACTGACCAAAAAATATTGAAGAAAAGAAAAAGGAGATAATTATGAATAGAGCAACTCAGAACTCATGCTTTCTTAATAGAAAACCCTAGGATGAAGTCCTTGATCTCATCACTGGTTGCTCTATCTAAAGCTGTCCTTCCATCTGCATCTTTAACGTCATAATTTGCACCGGCTCGCAATAGTTCCTCAATTTTTGGCTTGTCACCTTCAGAGGCTGCCAACATCAACAAGATATCCACTGGATGAATGTTCTGGTTTAGAAGGGCCTCCATCTTATCATATGAACCCTCAACAGCAAGCATCCCCATATAATTGAAGTACTGCAAACAATTGGAAGACATCATGATTCATTAGTAATTTGACATTAATGTAGATCATATTCTTTGGCAACAAACATTGCTATTTCCAACTACACTGTTCTTGTTTCTTGCAAAAATGTACTGAGATGAAAAGAAATAACATAGTATGATGTATATTTTCCAGATGTCTGTTTGTGTCAAGGACTGCAAATCAATCTTCTGAGAGTCTTCTCAGGTGGACATAAATCAAGGTAGTTCTCATGGAACCACGAACTTCATAGGCCATCAATAATTTGCAGAACAATAACTGGGCATAATGGTTTCTAGACTGAAAAATAGAAGTTGATGGAATACCAACACAAAGGGCTATTATGACTCACTGATCATGCCACCTCGAGGGTAATTTGCTTCTTTCTCCAACTTGCACCAACTATCATAAAGATCTCAACAAAACAGTTTTAAACAGCATGATTTAAAAAGCTAGACTGACTCATTTTCTGTATGATGCAACTAAAAAGAGCAAGGACTTTGGCAACAAACAAAACATTATGATTGGGTAGATATTTAAATGACCTATGATAAGATGAAAAAGGTTACTAAGTTTAGAATGTGGCAATTTCTGAAAATTCATGCATGTATATGTATATGCATGTATTTATGTGTGCACGCGCGCGCATCTATGTAGGTGCATGTATATAGGTATGCATGCTTGTGCAAGTGCACTCACATTGTGTCTATAAGCTAATACCAGGACAATGCTTTTAATCAATGTTCAAACCCTGGCAAGACTAGGGGCATCCCAGCCATCCATCTTATTTTTGTGAGAAAATAAGTTTAAGAGGCCAGACTTTAAAAACCATCCATGCGAGGAAAGAAGAAGAAAGATAGCAGAAAGGAAGGAAAGAAGAAGAAAAAAGAAAGAAAGAAAGAAAGAAAGAAGAAAAGAATGAAAGGAAAGAAAGAATGAAGAAAAGAAAGAAGAACAAAAAGGAAAGAAAGGAAGGGAAACGAAAAAGGAAGGAAAGAAGGGAAAGAAAGAAGAAGGAAAAAGGGAAAGAAAGAGAGGAAAGAATTAAAAAAAGAAGAAACAGAGGAGCAAAAGAAGTAAGAAAGTAAAACAAGAAAAAAAAGAAGCAAATAAAGGAAAAAGAGAAGAGGGGAGAGGGAGGGTACTCACTAGGATGCTCAACAAGAATGACCATCGGGATATGATGGGACAATGGGCTATACCGTTCCCTAGATAAACCGGGACACCAACATCCCACAGGATTTAAATACTTGTTTTTGCCTTATTAAAGTAGTTAAGGACTAAAGAAAGAAAAATGAAAATGTAAGATTCGCATGTCCGTACCCTCTTTAGTTTCAAATAACCTTACTTAGAAGCATGTAGCCTCCCATTTATCCGAGAAACTAAACCCCATGGTGTTAGTGCCACACTCAAGCTTCTGATTGCATTTAGCCCAACAAATGAGCTGTTTATAGTAATATTCATTATCATACTAGAGGACAAAGGTAAAAGGAAAAGTCAAAATTCACATATAAGCATACAATATATTATGAAGAAGGTTCAAATACTCTTAAATTGATGCAAAATTACCTCATTTTTATTGCTGAAGAGAGACTTAATGTTAATGCATGAACTTAAGGAAATGTTTGCTTTTACATAGGATTACAAACCCTATAGGATTAAGGGATATTCCTACCATTCCCATCAAAACCAAAAACAGGAAAATATTAGGTACAGGCACGTCAAACAACTGGAATAACTGATGCAACTTTGGATGTTTAAATGCATCACGTTAGTTCCGCACCTCCTGATGAGTTTTTATGGATACAATAAACTAGTATTGTGAAACAGAGTCAAACAAGAGAAAACCTTAATCCTATGGAGCTAAGGGCATAAAGCAAGCGGTAGACGTTCGTAACACGGGAGTCAGACATTGATGGTAGAGGAGCAATATGCTTGGGTCAAGTTCTATTGGGAAAAAAAAAATCTAGGATCAAGTTAGAGTTGACAGAACACCAAGTTGCCTAAAAGGTAAAGCAGGAGGATGTTGCTATCAACTAAAGCAGGAGTAAGCTTTGGCAACGCGTGAGAAATACAAAAAGAGAGGAGAGAGAAGGTAGTCAAAAACTGAATCAGTGGCATGATTTGGGAATCCATGAGAACGATACTGGTACTCACGTAGCGAAGGTACCTTGGTGCCTCAATGAGAGTTTTTGGATGGTAAAATATAAAAGTAAGCCTTGTACCTGGAAATAAGGAATTGCAATTGGTAAACGGGGGAAAACTTACATGTTTGAGTAGGTAGAGTAAAAAATGGAGAGAAAGGGCGAATGGATGTGTCATATGGTCTCCTCTCAAAAATAAATAAATAACAAGAAGAAAAAAGAGGGGGTCAATGCATATTTACAATTGTCTTTTCAAAGAGATTTCTTTTTTTAAGATATCTCTACCGGATAGACTTTAGTTTAAAATTAAAATCTCATGACTTTGATAAGATGCTTTTTGTACTGTTTCACCATCGTAAGACAACTATTGGTATTATACTTCAGTTTAAACTGAAGAATCGTATTTACAGGATGAAAAAAGATACATTTTCCGATTGAAAGGTCACATATCTATGTATTAAAAAGTCACGTATTAAGAGAAAGGTGCCTTTGCTCCTATTCGAACTCTATAAATATAGATCCCTATGACCTTACTTATTCATTTCGTTAACAACCTTGAGGTATCTAAAAACCCCTTCCCATATTGGTCTGTCCAATAAGATGTTGTTCAGATGCAAGCTCAATCGATTCGATCAGTAGCCGGTGGTTAATGAATGGAGTCAATCCCCTAGCGCTTTTCTAATGTCCTTAAACATCAACATCCTATTTATATAGATTAAACCAACTAAATGATTTCACTCCCGGAGCTCGGAATCACTAGTAAATGCCGGTCAGCCATACGACAAGGAATTCATTTCTGGGCCCGAAAACGGCGATCTTCTCCCTTCCATACTAAAACCTTTGTTCTTCCCTCTAGCTTCTAAATAGTTTTCTAGAGAGTTTTTAAGAATCTCTTCAGAATTGCTATATGTAGAATTCCATAAGGCTTTGTTGTATCATGGGAGTGATTTGCCATGACCCCATTAGCAAACTCATTTGAGTGGGGGCAAATATCACCTTAAAGATAGCAATTTACCCACCTCAAAGCCTTAAATTGTTCCATTATTTTATCCAATCAAACCACTCATTCCCAATAATTTTAAGGTGATATTCACAATGGCTACCGAATCAAGTGCTACTTTCAAAGTCATGAATCAAGACTTAATCCAATTAGATCAATTTGATGGAACCAACTTTAGTCGCTGGAAGGATAAGATGATGTTTCTTCTAATTGCACTAAAGATTGCATATGTGCTAGATCCAATCCTACAACCTTTTCCCAATAAAACACCACAAGATACTGAAGAGATTAAGAACGAACGGAAGAGGCGACGAGAGGATGAATTTGTTTGTCGAGGCTATATTTTGAACACATTGTCCAACCATCTCTATGATCTCTATGTTTCTCTTCAATCTCCTTGAGAAATTTGGAAAGCTTTGGAAGAGAAATATGCTACTAAAAGGCAAGGCACAGATAATTTTTTTATTATGAAATATTTTTTAATATACATTAAGTGATTATCCATCATGGATCAAGTGCATGAATTGTAAGTTCTAGTTGATAGACTCCATGATCTTAAAATTGTTGTTCCTAAGTCACTTCAGGCGGGGAAAATTATTGTAAAACTTCCTCCTACTTGGAATGATTGCAGAATGAAACTTTTGCATATAGCACACAATTTCACTGTAGAATAGATATTAAAGCATTCCATGATTGAGGAAGAATTTAGAAAACATGATGCTGTGTATCTAAATTCTAAAGTAAACACTGTTAGTGAAAATGGATCTAATAATGTTGGGGCAACCGAATCCATTCCCCTCCCGATTTGGTATCAGTTTTTCGAATCAAAGTCGGCGACAAAATTGACAGCCGACTGTCAACCGGTAAACCGATTGACAGTCGGTGTCCCTTAATCGGCTTTTTCAATGGACACGACGACTTAAACAACTACCTAACCGCTGACCAGTCGGAATATTACAATTGCCGACCGACGGTCAGTCGGTACAACAATGACATCAATATAAAGTCGATGTAATGCTTACTGATATATAGTCGACACATCAGAAACTGCCAGCACAGAATGCGCGTAACGGTCATTCATGGATATTAACAACTCACCCCACGATCAAATAATGCTGGAACAAGCAGGACCCACATGCCTAACCATTGAGAATAGTTACCAACAGTCTGCCAATAGCCTGTCTATAAAAAGGAGGTAAATGAATAGTATTGGAAGGATACTTCTGGGCTAGACTCTGCCACACTTTCATTCTACATCCCTGTTCGACCAACTCTCATTTCTAACTTAAGCACCGAAGGGTCACCATCAGAAACAATTCTGGTCAGTGTGAATGCTATTTTGCAGGTTGCTTTCAAACGGAGCAAGGCGCATCAAAGATTTGGCCGCAACAAATAAAAACTAGAACTCTAAACACCGGAAGAGTCTTAAAGTGCAAAAGATAGGTTATGGTTTCAAGAAGAATAGCACTCCAACAAAAAGAAAAAATCATGTTATCATTGTGGAAAGAAAGGTCATTATATTCGTGACTGCGGAAACCATAAGAATAAGAAAAAAGTCATAAAAATATTGCTGACAATAATACAAATATGGTGGAAGAAGTCAAAGATCTTGCTTCCATGATTTCTACATTGCAAGTTGGTATGGTCACTGAATTGCACAAAACAATTATGAACCAATTCTTTTTGATTGGTGGCTTGACTCTGGCACAACTATACATGTTTTTAATGATAAAAAGCAATTCAAGAGTTATGAAGTTGCTGCTGCTAGACAAGAGGTGTTGATGGAAAATCATAGTTCTGCCACAGTATTTCAAAAGGGAACAGTTGAATTTCACTTCACTTCTACAAAGAAACTAACTTTGTTGAATGTACTGCATGTTCCCAAAATCAAGAAAAATCTTATATCTACTAGCCTTTTATGTAAGAATGGCTTTAAAGCTATTCTACAGTCTGATAAGTTGATTTTGTCTAAAAATATGATATTTGTTGGGAAAAGTTATTCTTGTAAGGATATGTTCAAACTCAGTTTTGATGCTAATAAAGTATCTCCAAATTCTACTTATATTATTGATTCTTCTTCTTCATAGCAATGCTAGATTAGCACATTTAAATGTTAAGTTTTTGCATTATATATGTAAGCATGGATATATTTGTTATAAGTATGAAGATAATTATAAGTGCAAAATATGCATTCAAGCAAAATTCACCAAGAAGCCTTTTCCCAAGGCTGAAAGGAATATGCAAATATTAGAATTAGTACATTTTGATATTTGTAAAATGAATGGAATTCTAGTAGGAGATGGTAAATGGTACTTTATAACATTTATAGATGATTGCTCTAGATATATATATGTGTACCTAATGAATAGCAAAGATGAAGCATTTCAGTTCTTTAAATGCTATAAAGCAGAAGTAGAAAATCAAAAGAAAGAGAAAATTAAGATTCTCCGCAATGATAGAGGTGGAGAATATTTTTCTAATGAACTTTTTGCTTATTGTGAAAAACATGGTATTGTACACCAAAAATCATTACCATATACATCTCAACAAAATGGTTTGACTGAAATAAAAAATAGGACTTTGGTTAACATGGTTAATGTAATAGTTTTAAATGCTAAACTATCTCTAAATTTGTAGGGTGAAGCACTGTTTACAGCATGCCATTTTCATAATAGAATTCTATCTAGAAAAATGCAGATTTCACCTTATTAGTTGGAAGGGAAGAAAACCAATCTAGGACTATCTTAAAGTATGGGGGTGTTTGGCCTTGTATAGAGTTCTGGATCCAAAGAAAACTAAATTAGGGCCAAGAGAAATAAAAAATGTATTTGTGGGATATGCACAAATTATTTGACTTGAAGTCTAATGTTATAGTAGAAACAAGATATGCAGAATTTATTGAAGATAAATTCTGTTTGACTTTGTGCTTGAGTTTATTCCCGCAATTGATAATCCACAAACCCCACAATCTAGTTTAAATCCTAGCACATCTAATAATGAGAGTCATAAGAGGAAGGAAAATAATGCTTCCTCTGAACCTAGAAGTAAGAGAGTTAAGAAAGAAAGGAATTTGAGTCCTGATTTCATTTCTTCTCAATCTATAATCTTCCTTGTAGAAGGTAATAGAACCATTATGCTCAATAAAATATCTATTTTATTAAATATTGAAGATGATCTTAAGACTTATAGTGAGGCAATGGCTTCAAAAGATGCAGCTTTTTGGAAAGAAGCTATTAATGATGAAATGGACTCAATATTGTCTAACAATACTTGGATTCTTGTGGATTTGCCTTTAAGATCAAAATCTATAAAATGTAAGTGGGTATTTAGCTATACAAGCCTTCAAGACTAGATTAGCAGCTAAGAGATATACACAGAAGGAATGTATAGATTATTTTGATACATATGCACATAATAAGAATGACAACTATGCATTGGCTTCAATTTATAATTTGCATATTCATCAAATGCATGTTAAAACGGCATTCTTAGATGGTGACCTTGACGAAGAGCTCTATATGAAACAACCAGAAGGTTTTATTCTTCCTGAAAATGAAAAGAAAGTTTGTAAATTGTTAAATCATCATATGGTTTGAAATAAGTGCCAAAGTAATGACATGAAAAGTTTGATTCAATAATTTTGTCAAATGGATTCACACATAATAGTGCTAATAAATGCATTTACTCTAAATTCACTAGTAGTTATCATATGATCATTTATTTTTATGTGGTTGACTTGCTCATTTTTAGGACCAATTTTGAAGGTGTATTTGAGATGTATCTAACTTCTAAATTTAAGATGAAAGGTCTTAATGAAATAGATACTATCTTAGGCATAAAGGTTAACTAACATAGTAGGGGTTATGCTTTGAATCAATCTCATTATATTGAGAAATTATTAGTGAAGTTTAAACATCTTGGAATAAAGCAAGCAAGTACCCCATATGATCCCAATGTTAAGTTAATTAAAAATCCTAGTAGAGTAGTGGCACAGCTTGAATATGCTAGTGTGATTGAAAGCTTAATGTACACAATGTATTATACTAAGCGAGATATTGCATTAGCAATATGCAAGCTTTCAAGATACATTAGTAAACCTAGTACAGATCAATGGACATCACTAAGCAGAGTTCTTGGATATCTTAAGAAAACTATTGATTTAGGACTATTCTATTTTGATTATCCAGCTATACTAGAAGGATTCACTGATGCAAGTTAGATTATAAATGCAAGTGATAATAATCAACATCTGGATGGATTTTTACACTTGAAGGTGGAGCAATAAGTTGAGCCTCTAAGAAACAAACATGCATATCACACTTAACCATAGAATCTGAATTTATAGCATTGGCAACTACTAGTAAGGAAGCAAAATGGTTGAGATATTTGTTGCTAGACATTAAGTTATGGCCACAACATATGCCACTTATATCCTGACACTGCAATAGTGAAACAACTGTCTAGATCAGATAGCAAGGTCTATAATGGAAAATCTAAATATATAAGCTTAAGATATGAATATGTCAGATTAATAATAGATGGAGTTGTTACCATCATTTATATGAGGTCTAGCAATAATCTAGCAGATGCTTTAACCAAATGATTGCCAGAAGAATTAATAAAAACTACTTTTGTTAGAATGGGATTGAAATCCTTTTTTATTAGTCACCAGTAATGGGAACCCAATCTTGTTCTTGTAAAAACTAGTTCTAAGGTTTAAAGGGTAACAACAAGTAACTAATATGTGATTGAGATAGCACTGAAACTTATATTAGTCCCAAAAAGAAAAATCAATGCTGAATATACGATAAATAGAGGACGAATTTTTATTCTTAATGGAATTTAAATTATTTCTAAATATTTATAGTAATAGAGACACAAATAGGATAGAGATTCCATCTATATGAATATAGAAGTAGTGCCACTTCTAGCAAGAGTTTAAAAATTTACTCTTATAAATATTCATGGAACCAGGATTGGCACATGGCCATAATAGTGCTAAAACATGTTTATGAACTTCTCGCTGAAATTGAATACAATCATGTGTGTGATGTTTTCAATTCTAATACAAATAAGTATTGATTTAAGCTTTGGCCGCCAATAGTTTCATTAGAGCTTTAAAATATTTACACTAATTGAAGGTTTAAATCGAAAGATACCTTCATGTATGCATGGTTGTATTATTAGAAGCTAAAAAAAATTAATATCACAATCTAGTGGAGGAATGTTGGATAGATTGTAAATATTTATTTAAAAAGAAAGGAACAAAAGGCGAGGAAGGGCCAACAAATGTGTCCTACAATCTCCTCTCAAAAATAAATAAATAGCACGAAGAGAAAAGAAAGGGTCAATGGATATTTATGGTTGTTTTTCCGAAGCAACTTCTTTTCAATCTCTCTACCAGATAGACTTCAATTTAAAATTAAAGTCTCGTGATTTTAGAAAGATGCTTTTTGCACTGTTTCATCATTGTAAGACAACTGTTGGTATTAGACTTCAGTTTAAACTGAAGAATTGTATTGATAGGATGAAAAATTACATATTTTTGGATTGAAAGGTCACGTATCTACATATTAAAAAGTCACATATTTAGAGAAAGATGCCTATGCATATATTCGGACTCTATAAATATAGAGTCCTACGATCGGAAACAACAATCTTCTCCCTTCCATCTTAAAACCTTTGTTCCGCCCTCTAACTTCTAAATAGTTTCCTAAAGAGTTCTTGGAAATCTCTTCAAAATTGAAATATAAAAAATTCCAAAAGGCTTTATTGTATCCTGGGGGTGATTTACCATGAATCCGTTAGTAAACTCATTTAAATGGAGACAAATATCATCTTGAAGATAGTAACTTATATGCCTCAAAGTCTTAAATGATTCTATTATTTTATCCAATCAAACCATTCATTCCCAACGATAGATAGAGAAGCAAAGCATGCAAATCCAAGGGTAAGAGATGCCCATAGGTAGGGTGGCACAGAACAATCAATTAAGCATCCAGATCCCCTGCGGTACTTGCGATACACCGCATGTGCATGCATTGTACGGCCTGCATCCATGCATGGCTGCCTATCGTGCGATAGATGGTGCATGCAGTGCACCGCAGAGGATCCATGCCCACCAATTAAACAGCTCTTTCTGTTTCCAGAGGGCAACATCTCTACAAGAGCAACTTCCTAACACTTAAGACTTTTATATTTGGCAGTGAAACTTTACAAGGTTAAATAGAGACTAAAAGAATGCATCTGTTCTCAAATAGGTGTCTGGTATACCTTTATTAGCCCCAATCTAGAGCAAAATTTATGGGAGATCTCAGTCACAAAGAAGCGTCATCGTCACTAAAATTGCATCAAAACTACAAGAAAATCCTACACATAAAAGAAGGGATTTGATATTTCTCAATGCATGCAGAATTGAAAGCTTTATGCATCCAATTTGTACAAATTCATGGGTACAATTATGAAATCATTTGGGAGTATGAACAGCCTAAGGAAATTCGACATTAAAAGCCAAGAAAGCATGAAGAAGGAAACAAAAAAAATCGGCAGTACTCACCTGTTCGACGTCGTCCCGGTCGAAATCGTCGCGGGACTGGCTGCCGTAGATCCCGGCGCCCTGGGCGTCGACGCCCTTGTTCCCGAAGCGGAACCAGCACCTGGCCCTCGAGCCGGCGGAGGCGGGACCCACCTTGGCCCTCATCTTCGACTCCCGGAGCCAACCAAGCCGCCTCGTGAGAGCCACGAACGGAGACCTCAGCCCCGAAGAAGAAGAAGTAGGGATGGAGACATAGATGGCGCAAGGAATCGACGCCATGGCTGGCTCTCGCTCTCTCGTGCACGCACTTTTGGTGGTGATGGGAGGAAAAAGTTGGGATTTTTATTGGTTTTCTTTGTCGCCCTTCGGGTGTAATTTTATCCACTCCAGCGCTAAAAAGAATGGAGAGGGGATTGAAAGTTTTTTTTTTTGGCTGAATTTGGAATCTGCTGTGAGATAAACGAAGGGAATGGCGGCATTTATTTCGGTTTGGATGAGGAAATATTACTCATTCAACGGATAAGGATCGGATTTCGTGGGGTTTAGTTGGTCAGCAGGCGGTGGAGGGGGAGAGGGGAAATCTCATCCACGAAATTGAGCTCAGTTATGGACCGATTAACTAAGCAAGTTGGGTTGTGAAAGATTAACTCAGCATTATCGCCCATATGTTTGCACTTTTTCACTGGCTTTAGGTGATGAAGCTTGTACAGGCGGAGGACTGCAGTTGAGGTTCTACTTTGGGTCGGGGAGAGATTTTCCTTCACACGAATCCACCACCATGGGATCATCCAACAGTCTTTCTGAGATTTATACAGACAGATAGATGAATGGAAAAGTTTTTAAATGCTTTAAAAACTATACAGTGGATACACCCTCCATCCTTCTACTTCAGCATATTAACATGGGATGGAAGTGGTTCATTGGCAAGTTTTTAGTATGTCGCTTATCTAGTAAATACATCTCAAAATTCACTTTGAATGATAAAGAAGTTCACCTTGAAAATTAATTTGTCCTCTGTGATATTTGAAGAAAACATCTACACTTGGATGTGATATTTTTCGAGTGAAAATGTGAGTTCCTATTTGTTTGTTTGGAAGTGCAATAACACGATATTTTCCATGCGTGGTTTAGAATATAGACTACGGGCCTGGTTGGCCAACTTGGGTTCGGCTAGCATAATTAGAGTTGGCTTATAAAAATTTGCACTAAACCTACATGAAGCTATAGTATTTTCAGTCATTCTTCTACTGCATTAAGCCAGGTGATGGTCGTACATGTTTACGAGTAAGCAATATCACAAAATTCATCAAGTCTGTTCTTTCATTTCCAAGTCAACCAAATCTGGATTCTTTCTTCAGGTCAGACTTGATCTGGTCCAATTATCTTTAAGTCCTGACATCCATTGGAGAAGTGGGTTACACAAATTTAAGGACAAACCTTTTCTGACGTTGGTAATCAATCAAATTGGCATAGGCTAAACCTTTTGTTAAGAGATGGACCACCATATCATCCTTTTAATTTAAGGGTTTTCAAATTCCAAATGCATCATAACTGTCCTTTTTTTCACAGATGCACCAACCTTGAGTATGTTAAATAAATGCATTAATTTTCGAGGTTTGCATTATTATAGACAAAGTTCTATCAAAATTGAAATTTGGTAGAAATGGTAACTAGTATTAGAGTTTTTAAAAGGAAAATTCAAAATTTTCCTTTCCTCCAAAGTTCTATAAAGTCTTTGTAAAGTTTTTAGTCCCTCGTTACTAAGAGATAATTGTTTCTTAGCATTTATAAATTATTTCCCCTTGACCACTTTTGACTGGGCCATGGATTTAAGTAGATTTATACCACACATAGACATAACAGCCCAGTCCTGCTTGATTCGCAAGTGTCGCACACATGATGATGGTCATATTTTATTTTATTTTATTTTTATCATATTTTCAATGGTCGCATCTCTGGTCAAATGATAGTTTTTATTGGACGGGATGGTTGTGTTTTCCTGATTGATCGTTTCTTTTTGCAATCAACCGATCAAACTAACTGTTTACAGGCATCTGCACCTGCGGGATCATAAAAAGTATCTTTCCCGTATGTTCTCTAATCTCTACTACTACATTATTTTTTTCCTCCCATCTTATTTATTCTTGAGTATCAAAAAATCTAACAATTTTCTTGATGATCGTGCCCTAAGAGAGAATATTCCAATCATATTTTGAGATAAAATTTTTAATAACTACGGTACCAAAATCAAGAATTTATCTACGGATAATGTCTAGCATGCTTCTTTCTCTGCATTTTAAATTAATGGACGAATCCAACTAAACTATAGCTAAGTCTAATTATTTCTCTTATATTTATCATATAATTCCAAATATATCTGAAGTTTATTTTTTCGGTATGACAACTCCTCTTGATGTGATTCATCGTTACCAACCAGCACCGGTTGGATTCCTCCACAAAAAAGGTTCAGCAGAAAGCAACAATTGCCTATCATCTTGGGTAGAAGTCCCCTCTTCTTGGACCCACCTTAGAGTGCTCCCTAGCCAGTGAAAGACATGAACTAAGGTAGTTATAAATAGAATAGAATAGCACCACAAGACAATTATAACAACAACCCTATCATCAATTTCATCCAATCTCCTCTAACTTTTGCTGCAGAAGCATTTGTGTGAAAGGTAAGCAAAAACTGCCCCACCACCTCAAAGCATAAAAAGCAGTTCCACCAGACCAAGAGACCCCCTAAGCTACTCCACACCACCTTCTACATCATGCCATAAAACCAAACACCAAGGACCACCAGTTTACCTTAAGAAAATGGCAGCAAGCCTTGCTCCAGTCGAGATTGGCACTCGAGGGACTATTGGATCTCTGCTCTCACAGGAGATTGAGTACTTCAGAAGGCTTGATCTAGGCCATCACAAAGTCTCTTACCACAAACAAAAGAAGCAGACCATGGATGCAGCTTCATCCAGTGACAGCACCAGGCACAAGTCGGGCTCTGATGGTACAGCTCCAAAGAAGAAGAAGAAGAACAAGAACAAGAAGGTGAGCAGTGGAGGATTCCTGACAAGCATCCGCTCTGCAGCAGAGATGGCTAATTCTGGCCAGATGGAGAGGATCAAAGGGATCAGATACAGAAACCTGAGGACGGATGGTGACAAGCTACCTCAGGACTAGGCAATGGATTCAGAGAGCTTGGAGAAGCCAAGCTTTTTGAGCCGGCTGCTCATGGGGTTGCTGCATTTTAGATCTACAATTTCCACAGTGTAAGATTGTCCTTTCTTTTCCACGTTTTCTGTATTTGGATTTCTGTCTATAGGGATATCATCAGAGCCAAGCATTGGAACTCGGTGACCATTCTTCCGGGGTTTGTGTCGGGGTTTATGGCCATATCCAGGGGTTCTGTGATCTGTGCCATTGCGGCTGCTGCTGCCAGATTCATTAGGTGGATTTTTCCTCTGCAGTGTTTTCTTAGGACTGGCACCACAGGGTACTGTAACTGGGCCTGTTTGAGGTCTTCTTCGTGAGGAAGAGGATGCTTGTGATGATTGTTTCATGGGCTCTAATTCTCGTGACATCAGGGAGCCAATTGTACCAGTAGTTCCCACCTTAATTAAGTCTCCATTGTCATTGATTACTTCTGTTGTCCAAGGCATGATATTTTCTTCTGATAAGGAGTTTTAGCTGCTTTCAGTAAGCAAACTCAATGGAAGGTCAGCGAGGTGGTATTGCTTGAATCAGATGGCTGCTCCAATAAATTGTTGTCCAGAGTCCTGGTTAGGTATAGTAGACTGTAAGAAGCAAAATGTGGGTTGTGGTTATAAATTCATCCAACTTAATATTTATTTATTTTTACATTCAATCCCAAAGAAGAACAAGAACTAGTACACCACTAGATTTTGTAGAGAAACTGGATGGTGAATAAATTTTCCCCTCCTTATAATGGAATTAGCAGAGGGTTCACAAGAAACTAAAAAAAAAATGATGCATTACATATAACATTATTTGGGTTCAAGAAAGAAAGGCAAGATCTTGAAGTCCAAGAAAGGAATACCATTCTGGGTTTCAGCAATAAATTAGTGCTTTTTAATTCCCAAAAATTATTTAATAATAAAAAAACAGCTTCTAAAACCAGTTACATAAGTTGCAAATATATTCTTGTGCCCAAAATTATATGTATATAGGAAACAAGCACAACAAGATGGAAGGCAAAACAAACAACAGGTCAAAATTATCAGATCATCCATCAGACGTCAGAACTTGCACAAGTTTATCATGATCTAGTGCTCAAGTTCCAGCTGGGAGAATTCCAAAGACAAAGAAAGGCTTGTCATGAATTCTGGAAGGCCGATCCAAGGAATGTGGAACCAGTCTGATGGTTGGGCAATTGAAGTTCATGTTATAAAGCAAGCAACCCTCAATAATCCCCTAGATAAGGAAAATCTAGATGTAGCACTAGATTTGTTATGAGGAATTATATTCATCTCTAAGGCAAAAATTGATAGATAAAAAGCTGCACGATCCCAGTTGAATTTCAAGCATGTATGCTCCATCACATTCCGGCCTTGGCAGAACAGTTATTCAGATTGAACTCCCTAATCTCTGAGAACTCGAGCCACTAGTGCATGACAAGCATCAATGTCCAACTCCAATCATTGCAGAAGTGATGAAAAACCCCAGATAATTTTATGAAAAGGTGTGCACAGGCAGACCACTCCTAGTGTAAGTAATTTATTTCACAAATTTATCCCCTGAGAGTAATAGAAAAAGCATTAATTACCTACAATCCGGCAGGACAAGTGACTTGAGTTTTCAATATCTTAGCAGGCCAAGTGCATGTAAAGTTGCTTTATTCTGCAGAGTTTCAAACAAAATTATCACAAAGAGAAAGATGAGGGCTCAGAGATCAGCCTTAAGGCTTTGCAAATCCATCATAACAACAATATCCTTTCCAATAAACCAAATAAAATATATCACTCATATTTGTGTGGCCTAAAAGCAAATTCTAAACAAAGTATACTGTTTCACAACCATGTTGCTTATAAGGTATCTCACTTATGAAACTTAACTCCATGTGGAAAACATAAAAACCATTCCTCGGAAGGAGTCAACCTTAGTGCTCATATAGTGCTAATGTCTTTAGCCAACTTTTGACAATCATAATGACCAAATAAATGAAACTGAAAACATAAAACTTGTATGATTAAGGGTGATCTACAAAGGATGAGAACCCATGCCTTCAACAACAACACACACACACACACACATATATATAATTTTATATTTTTATACAATATGCATTAGAATTTAACGTCTCGAATTCGAACCACAACAAAGAAGAATTAGTATCTGCAAGTAGTCGAGCCGACTCAGATACGGGGTCGAGTCGGCTTAGGCTGAGATCGAGCCGGCTCGATCCCTCTTAAGCAGACAGAAAGCAGAAGTTCGAACGAGATGCAGTCGAGCTGGTTCGATTCCTGATAGAGCCGGCTCGACGGAGACGAACAGAACGGGATGAGAATTTCTATTTAGACTCGGATTATGATTAATCCAAAGGATCTACGAAAGTTGCGCATGGACCATAGGATCCAACGGTCATGGAGGACTGCGGTCATGATCTAAACGTTGAAAAATATTTCAAAACTCCATCAAAATCATGTTCGACTCATATTAGAAAAAAGAGCCATGTTAGGACTCCTATGAACTGCTGAGAAAAGGATTCTCATCCTATTTAAAGAACTAAGGTGCTGTGGAGTAGATAGGTGGTGCGTGTGGCGTGAGAGGCACGTAGAGAGGCTCAGGCAACCGCCAAAAGGAGCTTGGCAGAGTGCAGAGTATGTGCAGCCCGCGAGAGAGAGAAATAATAGGTGCATAGCATCCGATGTGAAAACTGTGAGGACAGAGCATCTTATAGCTTCTGAGGATCTTCTTAGAATTCAGAAAAAGCTTTTGTGAGGATAGCTTCTAGTTGAAAAAAATTTGTATACAATGAGTTGAGAGTAGGTATTCTCCTCTTGTACTTGTTTTTCTCTTTCATAGTAAACCTTTACATGCCCCGTGAAGGCGAGCCTTTGGACTGATCCACGTACTTGATTGTTTTCTTATTTTGTTTTCTTTTTTCTTCCTATTGCAATCCGCCGGTATTAGATCCTTAACAAGTGATATCAGAGTAGCTGATATCCCAACAGATTGGTATAAGAGCCAGACAGCACCCGAGCGCAGATTGCAACAATGGATAGAGATTGAAGAATATAGAGAAGATAAGTACAATCAAGATGGAGATCAATAGGTTCGATGAGAAGGACAATTTCTCCTTGTTGTAGGCAAGGATAAAGGATGTCCTCATCCAACATGGGTTGATCGACGCTTTCTTGAACGACGAGATGCCAGCTACCACGAAGGTGAAGGATTGAAAGCGGATCTAGATGCAGGCGATGAGCACGATCCGCTTGTACCTAATAGATGATGTCGTGATTCATGTACTTGGCAAGACTTTTCCAATGACGCTGTGGTCGAAGCTCAAGAAGTTGTACATGACGAAGTCACTCACCAACACGTTATTCCTTTGGAGACAGTTCTACCAACTGCAGATGAACGAAGGCCAGAGCGTATGGGAGCATCTATCCAACTTTCAGAAAATCCTCACCGACCTCCTCAGTGTTGGTGAAAAAGTTGAGAAAAAGATCAAAGCATTGGTCTTGCTAGCATCGCTTCCCCCTTCATATGAGTCCTTGGTGACTGCACTTCTAGTGAAAAAAAGCACCATCAAGATGGATGAGATCACTGCAGCGATACTTCAGAACGAGATTCTCAGGAGGAAGAACCTAGCTTCGAGCTCAGATGGTGGCAGTTCAGCCTTGGTGGTTTCTGGAGGAGTAGGAGGTAGTAGATGGAGCGATAGAGGATCGCGCGAAGGACGATCCAGATCCAAAACGAGGGATCAAAGCAAGATCATATGCTACAGGTGTGATGAGTTAGGGCATTGAGTCAAGGATTGCCCACAACTCAGAGATTGGACAAGAGCTACTGCAGTGACGGCCAGTAGCGAGTCAGAGAATGATGTCCTGAAGATATCTGACGAGGTATCTACTTCTTTTCAACAAGAAATTTTAGATTCTGCATGCACATATCATGTTTGTTGCAAAGAGAAGCAGTTTGACTTTCTAAAGAGCTGTGAGGACACTGTTTATCTACCGCATGGATCGAGCTGTGCGATCAGAGGCATCGGAATGATCAGTTGAAGGACACATGATGGTATAGTGAGAAGATTGAGAACGGTCCAATACATACCCAATTTCAGGTGGAATCTCATTTCACTGAGCAGACTGGATTCAAACGGCTATAGGTGGGTAGCTGGTGATGGAATCTTGAAGGTCATACCCGACGATAGGATGACATTGGAAAAAAAGAAGAAGAGGAGAAGACATTACTATCTCGCAGGGAGCCTAGTGCGAGGTGGAGCTTCAGAAGCCAGAGGGAGCCTAATGCGAGGTGGAGCTCCAAGTAGAGGTGGATCGAGCACAAGACGGAAGACTCGGAAGGACGAGAGGCGACGTCACAAAGTGAAGTTCCTATTGCCGCATGAGACTTCTCCAAACAGATCTTTGGACAGAGTGGACACAGCTATTAACAGAGGTGGGATCAAGCGGCCTGGCTCGACTCCCACGTTTGTCTATCCATAAGACAGCAGGCATACCTCAGGGCATGGAGGCAAGATAGATCACAAGCTTTTAAAGTCAGGTAGAGGCCGAATGTCAAGTCGAGGTGGAGATTATTAGAATTTGACGCCTCAAATTCGATCCACAACAGAGAAGAATTAGTATCTGCAAGCAGTCAAGCCGGCTCGGATACGGGATCGAGTCAACTGAAATCGAGCCGGCATGAACCAAAATTGAGCTGGCATGAACCAAAATTGAGCCGACTCGAACCGAAATCGAGCCGGCCCTCTCAAGTAGACAGAAAGCAGAAGTTCGGGCAAGACGTAGTCGAGCCGGCTCGATGAAGACAAACAGAACAGTATGGGATTTTCTGTTTAGACTCAGATTATGATTAATCCAAAGAATCTACGAAAGTTGCGCGTGGACCACAGGATCCAGCGGCCACGGAGGGCTGCGGTCATAATCTAAAGGTTGGAAAACATTCCAAGCTCCATCAAGATTATGTTCGACTCATATTAGGAGAAAAAGCTCTGTTAGGACTTCTGTGAACTGCTGAGAAGAGAATTCTTATCCTATTTAAAGGACTGAGATGCTGTGGAGCAGATAGGTGGTGCGTGTGGCGTAAGAGGCACGTAGAGAGGCTTAAACAACAGCCGAAAGGAGTTTGACAGAGTGCCGAGTATGTGCAGCCTACGAGAGAGAGAAGTAACAGGTTAATAGCATCCGGCGTGAAGGCTATGAGGGCAAAGCATCTTATAGCTTCTGAGGGTCTCCTTGGGATTCAGAAAGAGCTTTTGTGAGGGTAGCTTCTAGTTGAGAGAGATTTGTACAGTGAGTTGAGAGTGAATGTTCTCCTTTTGTAGTTGTTTTTCTTTTTCATAGTGAAACTTTGCATGCCCCGTGAAGGCGAGCCTTTGGACTAATCTACGTACTTGATTATTTTCTTATTTTATTTTCTTTTTTCTTCTTGTCGCAATCCACCGGTACTAGATTCTTAACAAGTGGTATCAGAGTAGCTAAAATCCCAACAATATGTACCTCTAAAACCATTAAAATCCAAAAATTGACCAATCCAAACTCTAAGTAGATTCCTGATTTGCATCAGCCCTTCCTCTTTGGGAAGAAAAAAGAACCGTCCCCAGGTTCCAGGGTTCGGCTAGACTATTTAAACCCTAGACTCGATAAGAAAACATTTGCATCATTGAAATATCAAATGTAACATATCTAAACACATAGCAAGTTGTCTTCTCATGCACTAGCTTGCAAGAAGCTGGTCTCAATCTTAAATGAGTTTCATTTTGAACTAAGACACATTTATTAACTTTATCATCCAACCTAATGCTTGTGTAACTTGATGAAATGGTTCGAAATCCATGGAAGCTTATACCGAGCAACGAATTCCTTGTAAAGAATGTTAAGGAACATTTGTGCTTCAACTTAAAAACTATATTTATGCATGAGCTAACCCTCATGATGCTCCTCATTAAGAAAGCTTCAAATCTTCATGATAATCAATCTCCTCAAGTGATGAACATCATCAACTAATGGACCAAAAACATTATCATCCAACACATACATCATTGATATTATCAACATCATATATGGAGATATTGTCTTATTGTTTTTGAGATAAATCCCTGGTTGCAATCTCTAAATAAGAGAAAAAGAAGTGATAGTTACCTATGGTACATTCTCATAATGACCAAGCCTCTCCAAATGCAGTAGTGCCTCGAGAGGAATGTAAGGAATGTCAAAAGAGTTTCTTGATCACAATGAACTAATGAATCTTAGTAGCACTATTAGCTCTTCAGATTATGAAATGCACCAAGATCACTGTGATCTTTTAGTTCATGTCCTAGGATCTATTCTTGACTAGATGCATTAGAGCTAATTTTAGCACTTCCTCTCTGAATTCCCCAAGCAAGATCATGTCCATCAGTATATAGATAAATGTATGAGGCTCTGATACCAACTAATGCAAACAGAAGATATAGGGACTATGGGGTCACACTTTAGATTTTATGCAATGCACTCTGATGGATATAATTCTATTTAAAAGTGAAATTGATACTTCATTAATTCATTGGCATGACTTGCTCAATATAAAAAGCCTTGGTGCTTCAAAAAACAACTCTTAAACCAACTTACTACTATTAAAACGAGTTATCAACTAAAGAATCTTCCTCAGAACAATTGATTCCTACTGAAAACCATAACATACATTTCTTACAAGGGCAGAAACCCCAGTCTGATCCTGTGTTGTAACTCTAGACCTACGGTGGCCATCCTAACAACCAAATCAACCGAAACTCAAACACAAAATATGCAGGGCTTGAATACAGGTTAAAACAAGTAATCACATCCTTCAAACATACATGCATATTTGAAAGATATGCCATGGAAAGGAAGCTTATTGATTCAATCAAAAAGCTGATCGCATCTTAATTCCTATGGGATTCCTGATTTGCATTGGAAAAACTCTCACAATATTAAGCTCTTTCACATGATCATAACTGTAACCATCAGTCTTGTTCAAACTATTTAGAGTCGTGTTTAGGAATCCCCATTCACCAAGCTTTAATCTTTAGAGCGACCTTTGGAGCAATTTCAAGTTCTTCCTTATCTTCTCTCACAACCCCATGCATGTTGCCTTAGGTCTTCCCTTCCCAAGATCTTCTAAGAAGTTTTATTAACTCAAAGCTCCCAACAGTGTGTTACACTATTTTCCCTCATGGAAATCCCAAAAGATCATACCAAAACCTTTTCTAACAGCACCTTCAAATCAGGTACATAAACCCTGAACGAACATAGTTACGATGATTCTGTGAAGAGTCAGACAATCAAATAGATAAATAGAAGTATTTGCAAACCTGATCAATACAAATACATAATTCCTTAAACCCACAATCATAGAAAAAAGCCCCATAACGTTACATTTGCAAAGACTGGAGGCGACACTTTAGCTTGCATGCGGAATGAATCACAGTCGCACTCCCCATAGAAAAACATCACCAGCAACAGCAAGATTCAGAGGTTCCAAAGAAAAGAATCAGTTAAAACCCCAACAGATTTCCTTCAAAAATCCACAAAACCCCTCTTCTCTCACGATCAAAAGGTGGAAGACAGCCCAAAATCCGATATAATTTTTGCAACGCTGTTTCAAATAAAGAGCAAACCAAGAACATCACGAAAGATATAGAAACACCTCTAGTCCACGAATCTAGTCCTAAATCCAGTCAGCACAAAATTTGCCTCGATTAAAAGACCAAATCCAAATATTCTCGGTCAAACCTCAAAGAGACAAGTAGAAACAACTCCAGAGCGATATGATTCGGAGGACAAAACAATAGAAAAAACTCAGACAGAGAGAGAAACAAGAAATGTATGATCGATTAATGTATAAAAACTAGATATCGAAAAGAGCGACGGAGTGAAAAGGCATACCGGCCAGTGCTCGGTCCGCCACGCCATTGCTTGAGCTCAATCTTTTTCCTTCTTAAAGCGATGCTAAAATGTCCAATGGGGGTGAGTCGGGCGGAGCAAGCTGCATCGGGAGTGAGTGGTGCGATGCCAACGGCACGTGAGGTTAGACAGTTTGGTATCATGATTTCTATGGCGGAGTTGCAAGCCACGTGGAAAGATATGTTGTATACGGCTAAAATTTAAAAGCTTCACATGCTATTTTGAAGAAAGAAATTTTTTTTTTATCGATCGTTATTGGGTGGTTGGCTGATTTGATTTTTCTGGAATCCAGTAGTCATCCATTAGTTTTGAAACAAGACATATACTTTAAGAAGCTAATAATATTATGGATGACATGACATCATATCTTGCTGTTGATACATGATGTACTTTATGATCATCAATGTTTGATTTTTTTAATTATTAAATTTTTATTTTCTAATTTCTATAGTTGTATTTACTCTAACTTGGACTAATGAAATCTGGTTTACTAAAATAAAAAAATAGAGATGTTGAAAAAGCAAATTCTACCGGGAGGAAGGGTTTGCGTTCCTGTCAAATTAATCTCACTTTGGAATTTAAATCACACATCCCCCGCTCAATCTCACCATCCAACATTATTCTTGTGTTCCTCTAGATCTCTTTTATTAACCTACACCTTAGCTAAAAATAAAAATCTAATATATATTTATATATATTAAAATAGAAGTTTCGCCTCCATCTGTTATATGTTCATAATTTTTTATTTATTAAATCTAAAAATCTTTGATTGCATACATAATAGCATTTAAAATGATTTTTATTAGATGATTAATCTCTTGATTGCATAATTAATGGTATTTAAGATGGTTTTCACTCGACAATTTTTGAGAACGAGAAATGAGCCCATCTTAAGTACTATAAAATAATTATTATATTTTTAAATTATTTTTCATTGATGCTAAATTTTAATAAAATAATTATTACTTTTTAATTGGATAACATTAGATATGTTCACCTTCTTCAGCATCAAGGAATAATGAAAGTGATTACAAAACATAATTTAATGCAAGTCAGTAGAATTAATAACAATAATATTTTAGAGATACTATGTTTTCAATTTTTTTATCGTTTTGAAGTTTGAAATTGAGTAATCTATAATAAAGTTGAAAACAGATGGTTAGAATCCCATAGAATTATCATGGATTGATGGGTAGCATGAAGCCTAAAGAGGCCACCATCCTATTAATTCTTTTTATATTTGAAAATTAGCATTAAAGAACCCCTTTACATTGGGCAAAATTGTGATGAGTAAATGAGATAGAAGATTCATATTGAATAACTTCTCTCTAGATATCATATCATAAAAAAAAAAAGTTGAAAAGATGGATGAAAGAAAGCCCCATGAGAGAAAAGGTTGAAGGGATGGATGAATGGATGTCCTTAAAATCATTATTTTATTTATTATTTTTTATTATAAAATATTTAATTTAAAAATATTTTTGCCTGGAGATTTTATCCATCATGTATATGAATTTTTTTTTTGCTAAATATGAAAATCTTATGATTGCATAATTAATGTCACTTGATAGTTTTTGAAAATGAGGGAATGGAAGGAAGACAAATGAGCCCATCTTAAGTATTATAAAATAATTATTAAGTTTTTAAGATTGTTTTTTATTATTATTAGTTTTTAAAAAAATAATTATTACTTTCTAGTTGGATAACATTAGGCACATTAATATTCTTTAAGGAATAATGGAAATGATTACAAAAGATAATTTAATACAGATAAGAATTAATAAAAATAATATTTTAGAGATACTATATTTATTATTTTTTTATTTTTTTGAAGTTTAAAATTGTTTGATTTGTAGTTAAAGTTGAGAACTAGTTGAAATCCCATAAAATTTTTGTGGATTGATGGATAGCGTGAAAGCTAAAGACACCCACAATTCTATTATTCTCTTTACACTTAAAAGACCAGCTCTTTAGGACTTGAATGGAATTGTGATGAGTAAATGAGAGAGAAGACTAGCATTAAATAACTTTTCTCTAGGTGTCATATTAGAAAAAAGGGTGAAAGAAATAAGGCTCTACAAGAGAAAAGATTGAAAGGATGAATGTTCTTGAAATCACTACTTTACTTATTATTATTTATTATAAAATATTTAATTTTAAAATATTTTTGCCTATTTTTATGAATATAATGGGATATTCTTGAAATTATATTCATTTTAAGAATATGATGAAATAGAAGGTATTAAACAACTCCGCTCATTTTTTTATTATAAAAAAATTTATTTTCATGATATAACAAATAGATAGAGAGAGTGTGTGAGCTATTTTAATATTATGATGTAACCAATGGTATTAATAGAGAGAGTAGTCTTGGAAGTAGCCCATTTTCAAAATACGATTGGACAGATATTATTAATAGAGAGAATGAGTGATTGTATAAATAATTATTGGCACTTCAAGATAGGTTTAAATTAATTGAGAGATTTGGAAGAGATATTTTTATTTGCCAATATACTTCATGATTATACCTAAATAGGTCTCAGCCACGCTCATTTTAAGAATGGTAACATTTCCTAAAGAGAAGGGATTTGTTTCTTCTTCATGCGATAATAGCTTCAAATCTTAAATATAAAGTTTCAAGTAATGTATTAACAATATATAATTCTCTCTAAAATAATTTGATTTGATCAACATATATAACTTAAATTTTTATTTAAGTATATGATAATAAATCTTTATAGGCATTGTAAGACCGGTAATTTCTCTCGGAGTGAAAGGATTTGTTGTTCCTCCATCCAATAATAGCTTCAAATCTTAAAAATAAATTTCCAAATAATATATCAAATGTACATAATCTTTTCTTAAACAATCCTATTTTATCAACATATATTAGTTAGCATTATCTTTTCATAATCCATTATCTACTTTTAAGTTTTGCATTAAAGACAAGCATTAAATAGAAAATACTTGCAAATACTAGAGTAGGTCAAGTTATGGGTAAAGAGAACAATAGTTCCCTATATATATATATATTCAAAAGAAGGTATATGGACAATATGTCTAGAGGATTATATTTTAATTTTTAATTAAAAGTTGAAAAAAAAGCATAAATAGAAAACTTAAAATATCAATAATATAGATTGTATTAATAGTATTTTAATAAAAATAATATATTATAGCAGAAATAATAATTTTATTATTCATAATATTTATAAAGATTAGTAATGTTTAGTAATATATTAATGCATTAATAAAATAATATTTTGATAAAAATTAATAAAATTATATACAAATAAATTAAAATATTTTTATATATTAATAAAATATATATTATTTTTTTAAATAACTATATAATTAATGAAATAATATTTTAAATATAATATAATTTCTAAATAAAAGATGTATTCCATGCAATGCATGGGTTATATGCTAGTATATATTAAAATGGAGGCATCTGCGTTGGTAGAGCTTCCATTTGACACGTGTATCTATCTCGATCTTCTTTTTGATACGGATGCTGATGGCATGGTAAAAAGCCTCAATGAGGACCTCGATCTTGGACATCTTGAGGGAGAAGCACTCAGAGTCGGAGATGGTGGCAAAGAAGTCTCCTAGCCAACAGACTTGACTAAGCTCATGGCAATGGTAGTCTTAGTGATTCTGGGTTGGTTGGCAAGGAGGATGGCATGACCAGCGATCTTGTCCTCATGGATGAGCTAGATGATGAGGCCAACGACCTTGCAGACAGACTGCTAGCCAACCATGCCCTTGAAGATGGTGCAGGCCTTCAGAGTAGAGTCAAGGCCTAGGCCATAGATATGCAAGTGGATGTCAATATGCTCGATCCGAATGAGATTCTGACTCTCTGAGAGCATCTTGAGCTCCACCATGGCAACGAAAAGGAAGAAGAGAGAGCGAGCTTCAAAAGTGAAAAGCAAAGTAGGCGAAAAGCCTAGATGAGTGCTCTGTTTAACATGTATATCTATCTCGACCTCCTCTTTAATACAGACACCGATGGCATAACGAAAAGCCTAGGTGAGGGTCTTGATCTTGGACATCTCAAGGAAGAAGAGCTCGGACTCGAAGATGGTGGAGAAGGGCATCTTTTGGCCAAGGGACTTGGCGAGGCCCATGACAATGGTGATCTTGCCAGTGTTGGGCAGACTAGTAAGAAGAATGGTGTAGCCAACAATATTGCCCTCACAAATGAGTTGGAGGATAAGGCTAGCAGCCCTACGTATGAACTGCTAGCCGACCATGCCCTCAAAGATGGCATAGGCCTCTAGAGCGGAGTCGAGGCTCAAGTCATGAATGTACGAGTACTGGGTACCAATCTAAATGAGGTCTTGCTCTCTGAGAGCATCTTGAACTCCATCATAGTAGTGAAGAGGGAGACGAGAGAGCGAGCTCCAAAGGCGAAGAGCAAAAATAGGTGGAAAGTTTAGGTGAGGGCCTCAGTCTAGCACATCTCGAGGGAGAAAGCTCGAAGTCGGAGAAGGTGGTGAAAGAAGTCTTCTGGCCAAGAGACTTGGCAAGGCCCATGGCAATGGCAGTCTTGCCAGTGTCGGGCTAGCTGATGAGGAGGATGGCACGACCAACGATCTTGCCCTCGTAAATGAGCTAGAAGATGAGGCCAGCGGCCTTGCAAGTGGACTGCTAGCCGACCATGCCATAGGAGATAACACGGGCCTCCTGTTAGATATGTGTGCCCTAGAAGTCAGAATTGGCTGACATTTATAATACACTTCTAGGGATAAAATTATAATTTTGACTATAAATAATAAAATAGATTATTTTCTATCACAAATGTGTATTTAGTGTCCATGATACATCTCTTGAGTTAATGGTAATGATAATTCTTATTTTCAAGAGTTGAAAATTTAAGACAAGAATTTTTATTATTAACTCATAAAATGCTCCTGACCGTAGGATCATCATGAGGATGGTGATCGATCCGGAAGGTTGGTGTACAATCACTTCTTTATAGTAGATGAGTCTTGAGTCTACTATGTAAAGACATCGAAGTGAGAGTACAGATACTCGTTAGAGAATAAGGGCATTGAGCGTGACCACCTCGAGTAGTCATAAGGAAGTCTACCTTCTCGTCGATGACTGACTCGAAGCTGCAATGGTATGTCTGATTCTTTGATCCAAGATGCATCAGAAGTTTACCTTGAGGATGTTATAGTTTGACTACACCATGACTCGATCTCCTAGCCATTCGAAATCCTGAGGTATATGTTGGCTATAGCATGTTCATTGTAGAAATTGGATTGCACCAAGAAGAAATCTATCTACCTCGGTAGATGAGGAGCAGCCCTATGATGATCATGAGAATCAAGTCCATAAGCCCATGGTCATGACAGAGTGAAATAATAGAAAGAGTTTCTATTAAGATTTTTACATCGAACTTGAATCGAATGATTAAATCATATGATAGAAATTAGGATTTGACGAGTTCACCTTAATCCTAATCTGATCGGAGCTCAAGATAGAAAAACTTAATCATACAAGTAGCTGCACCAAGAGATTCATTTTTAGTTTTGATGGATTGCTACCATATACTGCTAGGTATCACTGATAGATTTTGGGAGCAATTAGAATAATTTAGATGATCGATCATTCTAGTTGTCTGAATCAGAAGAGTTCTGATCCATCGAAAGAAGTTTTGATGATGTCGATGATAAAGATCATGACATATCCCATTACCATATAGAACTAAATCTAATTGGATCACACAAAAAGAGTTTGGATCTGGATATCATTAATTGAACTAACCCAGTTCAATTGATTTGCATAAGATTCAATTAGGTTCAAGAAAATCATGCTAGCACACGATTGAACCTAACATTCTCCTTTTATTATCATTAAAAGTTATCTCGACTGAGCCAAATGAGTTTGTGCTCACTTAGGTACCTTTACTTGGTCTGACTGAAGCTTATCCAGATTAGAAAAGGATTATCTTAATTTATAAGATAAATTTAAGACAACACCTATCATTTTTTATTATCTGCTAATTCTTGTTCTTTTACTTTGATCAAACATTGATCTTTGATACTTAGACATCTGTCCATGTATTATGCACCTATTGGAGAGCAGATAGAGGCTTGTTTCCTTGCTAGAATTTGGAAAGGAGTCCCATACAGATGGGACTCTAGGTTGCTTCTTGGTTTTTACTTAGGTGGCCAATAACTATAGACTTTGACCAGTCTTAGGCGCCATCTAAGGATGAATTAGAGGGGCTCTCATCTTATTGGATCAGGTGATGTCATCCCACCAATCAGATTTAGATCTGATTGCATGAAGCAACGTGATTGACCGAGATGATGTGGACTGCATGATGTAGTAGGGTCTATATAAATCCTGTTTGCGCCCAACTTTAAAAGAGTTATCTCTTAGCCACGACCCAAGGTTGCCCCTCTCCCTCCTCCATGCCATCCTTTAGTCCTCTCTCTCCTCTCCATGCCTTAGGCAAGTTGGGCTCCAGTTTGATGCGATCCAGGCAAGAAAAAGCTGACGAGAAAAAAAGAAGGCAGTACTGTTGCAGAGACGACAGCAGATCTTCAAAAAAAAATTTTGAAGATCCTTCAAATCAGATCCAGATTTAATTTTTAAAGAGATGATAAAAAAAGAGAAGATCTCCAGATCTAGCTCGAGTGGATACCGGTAGAGGTCAGATGCTTGCATGGCTAGATTCAGAATCTCAGACAATCCGCAGGATCATCAAATGATAATCTGATTATCCAATATTTAGGTATAAATTAAATTAGATTTAATTTATTTTTATTTTTATTTATTAGATTAATAAAATTAGATCTAAAACATCTCAGATATAATTTAAATACATGAGAGAAATTTTTGAAATATCTCTCTTGATTCGATCAAATCTTAACGAACCTGATTCAGAAAATCAAAATTTTTCCTTGAACTGGTATCAGAGCAAGATTTTCTAAATTATTTAGATCTAATTTTTATCTAAAAATTTAGATAATTTTAGATGTCACATGAGATGTGATTAGATTTGAAATCAAAAAAATTAAAATTAAATAATATAGATTAAAGTTCTACAATATGCATGACTAGATGTAAAATAGAATAGTTCTATACATAGTCTTACATAATCATGATTTATTTTGATTAAATTATGATTTTAGATCTATTTATTTTTTATTTTTTAATAATTATAAATATTATAATAAAATTTAAAAAATAAAAAATAAAAATATTTAATTTTTAGATCATATGAGATATGATAAATGCATATTTAGACTAGTTGTAGAATAGTTCTACATAATTATCTAAATTAAAATTTATTTTGATGTGATCAATTTAAATCTAATTTTTTAGATAATTATGAGATAATTTAGATCTGAAAAATATGCATGATATGATATATGAGATGTATGCAAAACATGTTTTAAGTTAGATCTAATTTTTATATATGAGATATATGATATAGATCTAAAACTAGTTTTGTAGTATTTATATTTTTGATTAAGGCATTCCTCTTGGCCGTCCGATCATAAGAATGAAGAAGGGTTTAAAGGCCCTCTCTTCCCATTCGATGGGGTGTTCTTATGATGTGTAGGGGTGCTGCGCATTCGTCCTTAATCAGAAATCAAAACTTACTTTCTGCAAAATCCTAGATCCTAAAATCCTAGGATTTTATTTATTTATTTTGTTTGTGAACCTTAACTTAATTAAGAATTAAGATTATGAAATATATGTTAGATCTAAAATTAAAAATTTTAGATCTAAGACATATTCATAAAATTGGGTTCGGGCTTGGGTAGCTCAATTAGGTCTAAGCGGTTGATCAAACCGAATCAAGAGTTGGTTAGATGGGATCAACAAGTGCTTAAATTGACCAGCCTAATAGGATTAAGTCTGGGTCAAGACTGAGTCACGTGAGTGATCGATCAAGCTAAGACCTAATTAGGCTCAGTGGTTAGAGTCTGGATTGTAGGCTAACCCGATTGGTTCTGACTCAATAATTTGGTGTCTAAGGTAAGTTTGGCAGATATGATTGACTAATTTTTAATTGGAAGCTACTCGACTCGAATGCGTTCTTGTCGAGTTAATGGCATATCCCTTCCATCGATCTCACTTACCTGATCATATTTGTTGACTCAGTTCTGATCTGAGGTGGTCAATAATCCGAGCTAACCCATGCCACTAGGTTAGTCATAATGGTTATGACTATGTCAAGTCTAGTTTAATGAGACCTAAATCAAATCTCCCTAAAAAAAGATTAAGTCTAAGGTCTTCCACCATTGTAGATGTACGGACCCTTTTCGAGGTTGATTGTTCTCGGCTGGTTATAGTGGTTCAGTTGCATCGAAAAGATGCAACCATATTTATTAGGCATTGGATGCTACGCATTGGAGGATGGATTGGGCTCAACATTTTACATACAATGAGAGACTCAATTAGGAATCTAATCTGTGCAAATGATGGGTCTGACTTAACTAAGGAGTGGATCAATATTCTGGGCATGGTGAGATTCATGAATTAGAAATCAAGTTTGGGTGCACCATGATTGAAGAATCATTGAACAAGAGTTGTTCACTCATTGGCTAACCCATCAACATTTTACATACAATGAGAGACTCAATTAGGAATCTAATCTGTGCAAATGGTGGGTCTGACTTAACTAAGGAGTGGATCAATATTCTGGGCATGGTGAGATTCATGAATTAGAAATCAAGTTTGGGTGCACCATGATTGAAGAATCATTGAACAAGAGTTGTTCACTCATTGGCTAACCCATCACCAATAACTGTTAGGTGAGGTGATGAGTCAGTTGGTGGGGCCGCACCATCCACTAAAAATTATTAATCATAGAGATTTTTGCATCTCTACAAAGAGAGTGTAGAGATCCAAAAAAATAGTGAAAGCTAATTTGTTTAAAAATAAAATTTCTAAATAAATTGGTTAAGTCTTAATTACAATATCTAACTAGAAACTTTGACTCTCTACAGAAAAATGTCTGCATGTCCAACCCACTAGCCATGAATCCTGGACACCATAGACTGACTGGACCCAATTATAAGGATTGGCTCTAGAACTTCAAAATTATTTTGGGTTTTCAAAGAAGTTAACTCATGTATTGGATCAGGATCCTTCCACCTTACCAGCCTCATCCATCCGCTGAATAGAGAGCATCTCTGGAAATGGATGGATGAAGATAATAAGGCCAGATATTATATGTTGGGCTCGATGTCTGATGAGCTTCAGCGCCAATATGAAGATATCAGGACTGCTCGCCAAATGTTGGCTCACCTACAAGAGATGTTTGGTGAACAGAGTCGCGCAGCCAAGTATCAAGTCACTAAATAGACTTTTTAAGGCTAAGATGCGTGATGGACAGTCAGTCCAAGATCACTGTCTGATGATGATCAAGGACTTAGAAGAGCTTGAGAAGCTCGGTGTGAAGTTGGACTTGGATCTATAGAATGATATTAATTCTGCAATCCTTGACTGATGCATATGGGCAAGTTCATCATGAATTATCATATGCATAAACTTCAAAATTTTCTTGGCCGAACTTATGAATATGCTGGTCACCGTTTAGAACTTTCTATGAAAGGTTCTAAAGGCTCAGTCTTGCTATGGAACGGACTTCTTCCAAAAGAAAGTCTTTTTTAGAAAGAAAGAAGAAGTCTGTGAAAAAGCAGAAGGTGGAAGGAGGAAAGAAGAAAAAGATAGAGCCGAAGAAGAAAGGCCGCTGATAAAAAAAAAGTATTTTCATTGCAACAATGACGGCCATTGAAAGTGGAACTGCCCTACTTACCTGGCCACCCTGAAGAACAAGAAGGAGGTAGGTCCTTCTGGAGGTATGCTCATTATTGAGTCTAATCTAATACGGTTTCTTCTGCATCCAGTTGGGATGCTTGACTCTGGATTCTAGTGCTCATTTGTGCACTTTTCATGCAGGATCTTGAGGATAGCAGGAGGCTGAGGGATGGTGAGATGATCCTACGCATTAAAAAATGGAGCAAGAGTTGCTGTCGTAGCCATGGGAAATACACCCTCTTCGATTACCATCTGGATTTAGACTTAGTTTTAAAAGACTGTTATTATGTGCCTGCAGCAAGCAGGAATTTGATTTCTGTTTCTTGCTTAGCATTAGAAGGCTATGTAATTAGCTTTCTTAAGGACCATTACTAACATTCTTTATGAAAGAAATAAAATTGCAAAGTGGTTTTCTTATTAACGGTCTTTATCAGTTACATATTGATGTATCTATTTTTAAACTATCGAGCAAAACATGTGAATGCCATAGGAAATGACCTAGGGATAGTCCAAATGATAGGTATCTATGGCACCTTAAGATTAGGTTATATAGCAGAAGATAGGATTAACAAATTGGAAAAAATCCGGACTATTGAGTCCATTGACTTTCGAGTCATATCCAATTTGTGAATCTTGTCTTCAAGGCAAAATGACTAAAGCTCTCTTTTGTAGGACATGGAAAAAAGGCCACAGATCTCCTTGCCCTAGTACATACTGATGTGTGCGGCCCATTTGATGTGCCAGCTAGAGGCAATTTTGTCTATTTCATTATCTTTATCGATGATCTATCTAGGTATGGGTATGTGTATCTTATGAGACATAAGTCTGAAGCTTTTGAAAAGTTCAAGAAATTCAGACATGAAGTAGAAAAGCAAACATTGGAAAAACCCTATTAAGGTTCTTCGATCAGATCGAGGAGGTGAATACCTTAGTCAAAGAATTTCCTTAGACTATCTTCAAGAAAAATGGCATAGTCTCTCAATGGACTCCACCTGGAACATCTCAACTCAACAAGATTTCAGAATGGAGAAATCGGACTCTATTAGATATGGTTCGATCCATGATGAGCTTCACAGACCTTCTTAAGATTTTTTTGGAAGATACTATTTGTTAACTTGCAATATACTTACTGAATAAGGTTTCTCTAAAACCGTTCCTACCACACCGTATGAGATATGGCATGGTAAGAAATCAAGTCTGAGTCATCTCAGAATTTGGGGATTGTCCGGCTCATGTCAAAAGACAACAAGCGGACAAGTTAGAGTTTAGGATCCTTTAGAGCTCGATTTATAGGATATCCTAAAGAGTCATTAGGATATTATTTCTATATTCCAGAAGACCACAATGTGATTATGAGTCGACATGCCATCTTTTTCTTGAAAAATAGTTTATTCAAGATAAAGAGCAGCCAAAATGAAATTCAGTTCCAATCCTCCTAAGAGATAAGTACTTAGGTACTATTTCAGAGAAAGTAGAGAAAATATTCTTTACTCATAGGTAATGGGTTCATGGTGATGATCCCAAAACCTATAACGATGAGGCGATATCTAGATATCGACTCTGAGAAATGGTTAGAGGCAATGAAGTCAGAAGATTGACTCGATGCACTCAAACCAAGTCTGGACCTTGGTAGATCCACCAGAAGGTATAGTACCTATTGGGTATAAATGGATCTTCAAGAGAAAGATTGGTGCAGATGGTAAAAATATGGAGACATTCAAGGCTAGACTAGTGGCAAAAGAATTATAGTCAAGTGCGAAGGCATTGACTATCAGGATATCTTTTTGCCTAGTGGCTATGCTAAAATCCATCCGCACATTGCTTGCTGTTGCAGCCTATATTTCGATTATGAAATATGGCAAATGGACGTGAAAACGACATTCCTTAAATGGATATCTTGAGGAAGATATCTATATGGAACAGCCACTAGGTTTCACATCCAGTGATACTGATCACAAGGTTATGCAAGCTGCAAAGGTCCATATATGGACTTAAGCAAGCATCTCGGAGCTGGAATACTTATTTTAATGATGTGATCAAAATATTTGATTTCATCAAAAATGAAGAGGAAGCCATGTGTCTTCAAAAAGATCAGTGGGAGCGCTGTTGTCTTCCTCGTATTGTACGTGGATGACATCCTCCTTATTGGAAATGATATTCCCATGTTGACCATCAGTCAAATGTGGTTATCAAAAGAATTCTCCTATGAAAGACCTAGGAGAAGCATCCTTTATTCTAGGAATTAAGGTCTATAGAGATAGACCAAATAGGATGCTAGGACTTTCACAGAAGATGTACATAGAGGAAGTGCTAAAGAGGTTTAGCATGGAAAAACTCTAAGAGGGGATTAATACCCTTCAGACATGGCATTCATCTTTCCAAGAAGATGTGCCCTAGCACACCTGAGGAAATAGAATGCATGAGCAAGATCCCTTATGCTTCTGCAATAGGGAGCCTCATGTATGCCATGTTATGTACACGACCTGATATAGCCCATGCTGTGAGTGTCACAAGCAGATATCAGTCAAATCCAGGTGAAGAACACTGGACTTCTATGAAATGTATCCTTAAGTACTTGAGAAGAACTAAGGATATGATGTTGGATCTTTGGTAATGGAGAACTCCAAGTCTAAGGGATATACAGACTCAGATTTTATGTCCGATATAGATGATCGAAAGTCGACATCTGGAAGTCTGTTTGTGTGCAATGGATGGTGCTGTCAGCTGGAAGAGTTCCAAGCAGACAGTGATAGCAGATTCCACCATGGAAGCAGAATATATCGCTGCATCAGAAGCTGCAAAGGAAGCATTCTGGTACAAGAAGTTTGCTGCAGAAATTCAGAGTAATGCCATCAGATGCCATTCCTCTATACTGCGATAATAATGGTGCCATAGCCCTTGCTAAGGAGCCGAGGTCTCATCAGAAATTCAAGCACATTCGAGCGGCGATACCACCTCATCCACGATTACCTCGAGAAGGATTACGTCGAGGTCAAGAGAGTCGACTCCGCAGATAATGTGGCAGACCCACTTACAAAGCCGTTGGGCCAGCAGAAGATCGAAGCCCACCTTGAGAAGATGGGACTTAGACTTGTAGCCAATTGGCTTTAGGTCAAGTGGAAAGATTGTTAGATATATGTGCCCTAGAAGCCAGAATTGGCTGACACTTGTAATACACTTCTAGGGGCAAAATTATAATTTTGACTATAAATCAATAAAATGGGATTATTTTCTATCACATATGTGTATTTAGTGTCTGTGATACATCCTTTGAAGTTAATGGTAATGATAATTCATATTTTCAAGAGTTGAAAATTTAAGACATGAATAATCATTATTAACTCATAAAATGCTCCGACCATAGGATCATCATGAGGATGGTGATTGATCCGGAAGGTTGGTGTACAATCGCTTCTCTTTAGTAGATGAGTCTTGAGTCTACGGTGTGGAGACACCAGAGCGAGAGTACATAGGATACTCGTTAGAGAACGAGGGCACTGAGCGTGACCACCTCGAGTAGTCATTAAGGAAGTCTACCTTCTCATCAATGACTGACTCGATGCTGTAGTGGTGTGTCTGGTTCTTTGATCTGAGGTGCATCAACAGTTCACCTTGAGGGTGTTATAGTTTGACTACACCATAACTCGGTCTCCTAGCCATTCAGAACCTGAGGTGTATGTTGGCTATAGCATGTTCATTGTAGAAATTGGATTGCACCAAGAGGAAATTTATCTACCTCAGTAGATGAGGAGCAGCCCTATGATGATCATGAGAATCAAGTCCATAAGCCCATGGCCATGGTAGAGTGAAATAATAGAAAGAGTTTCTATTTAGAGGTTTTCACATCGAACTTGAATCAAATGATTAAATCATATGATAGAAATTAGGGTTTGACGAGTTCACCTTAACCCTAATCTGATCGGGGCTCGAGATAGAAGAACTTAACCATACAAGTAGCTACTTTGAGAGGTTCATTTTTAATTTTGATGGGTTGCCACCATATGCTGCTAGGTGTCACTGATGGATTTTGGAAGCAATTAGAATGATTTAGATGATCAATCATTCTAGTTGTCTGAATCAGAAGAGTTCTGATCCATTGAAAGAAGTTTCGATGATGTCGATGATAGAGATCGAGACATATTCCATTACCATACAGAACTAAATCTAATTGGGTCACACAAACAAGGGTTTGGATCTGGATATCATCAATTGGACTAATCCAATTCAATTGATTTGAATAAGATTCAATTAGGTTCAAGAAAATTATACTAGCACACGATTGAGCCTAACATTCTCCTTCTATTATCATTAAAAGTTATCTCAATTGAGCCAAATAAGTTTGTGCTCACTCAGATATCTTTACTTGGTCTGACTAGAGCTTGTCTAATTCAAAAAAGGATTATCTTAATTTATAAGATAAATTTAAGACAACATCTGCCATTTTTCATCACCTGCTAATTCTTATCCTTTGACTTTGGTCAAACGTTGATCTTTAATACTTAAACATCTATCCATATATCATGCACCTATTGGAGAGCAGATAGGGGCTTATCCCCTTGCTGGAATTTGAAAAGGAGGGGGCACATGCCTAGGGAGGCATGCACCCATGGATAGGGACGCCTGGAGTCCCATACGGATGGGACTCCAGGTTGCTTCTTGGTTTCTACTTAGGTGGCCCATAACTATAGACTTTGACCAATCTTAGGCACCATCTAAGGATGAATTAGAGGGATTTTCATTTGATTGAATCAGGTGATGTCATCCCACCAATCATATTTAGATCTGATTGCACGAAGCAACGTGATTGACCGAGATGATGTGGCACTGCATGGCACAGTAGGGTCTATATAAATCCTATCTACGCCTAACTTTAAAAAAGTTCTCTCTTAGCCATGCCCTAAGGCTACCCCTCTCTCTCCTCCATGCCATCGTCTGGTCCTCTCTCTTTTCTCCACGCCCAAGGCAAATTGGGCTCCAGTTTGGTGCGATCTAAGCAAGAAAAAGCTGACGAAAAAGAAAGAATGCAGCACTGCTGCAAAGACGACAATAGATCTTCAAAAAGGAGTTTTGAAGAGCCTCCAAATCAGATCCAGATCTAATTTTTAGAGAGATGATAAAGAAGAAGAAGATCTTCAGATTCAGCCCGAGTGGATACCAGTAGAGGTCAGATGCTTGCATGGCTAGATCCAGAATCTCAGGCAATTCGTAGAATCATCAAAGGGTAATCTGATTACCCAATATCTAGGTATAAATTAAATTAAATTTAATTTATTTTTATTTTTATTTATTAGATCAATAAAATCAAATTTAAAACATCTTAGATATGATTTGAATATATGAGAGAAATTTTTGAAACATCTCTCTTGATCCGATCAAATCTGAATGAACCTGATCCAGAAAATTAAGATTTTTCCTTCACCTCCATAGTAGAGTTAAGGCTTAGGCCACAAATGTGCGAGTAGGCATTGGTACGTATTGGGGTAGATGCCTTAATTATGGAATACAGATCATCTACCCAAGATCACAACAATGATAGAAAGAGGATGTTGATACTGAAGGAAAAAAAATCCAGTTCAGAACTAGATGCCCAGGGATAAGATCAATAGATTCATATTTAAAATAAAATATTAAATATTAAAATACCTATAATGCAATGGATATTAGGGTTATTTGAATTAAAAGCCTCGCTAGGCCTGAAAATACAGGCCTTTTACTTTGCATGCACGCAAGGCACCATAGAAAAGAGGGATGAAGAACCAAACTTCATACCTTTCTAAAAGGATCACATGGAGGAATTAGATCTAAAAACTTCTTTTTAGATCTTTCTTGAAACATCCTCATGCTAAGAAATAGGATCTCTCCATGCATAAAGAGAAGAAGAAGACTTCTTCTAGTTGCCGCCCACCCTCTCTGATACTCTCTCTCTATCGCACAAAACCAAGAGCCAAGGAGAGTAATAATTCATAAATGGCGGAATGGGGGTTCCTCCTTATTTATATGTGATGCCCAATAAGAGATCAAATCCAAGTTTAGTTAGGATTCCTAATCCCAATAATATCCAATGACAAAAACTTCATGGAGAAGTATTGGCGCCATTATGTGGTGCCCCCTTCTTTCTCACGCATACACACAAGAAAGGGGTGCAAATCTCATGCCCCCTCCTTCTCTTGGTCGGCCATAAGGAGAGAGAATCCTAGTTAATTGGATCTCTAAGGATCTAATCCAATTCAAGTCTGATTCAAATCCAATTCAAAGCGTATTCAAATCAATTTCGAATAGACTGTTGACCCTAATCTAATTAGGATTTAGGCCCAAATCTTGGATTTCCAACCTGATTAATCCTAATTAAATCAAGTTTAATTAAATCAGCTCTAATCTAAAATAATTATCACTTGAATTCATTTTCTCATGAATTATTTAGATCAAAGATTTGGTCATAATCATCTCCAGAATTAAACCTACACCTCATGTCCAGTGCTAGCTAGACATAGTCAATTGTTTAATCCCATATGACCTCTAACTTAATTTTTAATTAAACTAATCTTATTTATTCAATTAAGTCAAGTACTTTCAAATTGAACAATTAGATTATAAGTTAATTTTTTCCTATGTTGCATGACTAAGTGCATGACTTTATAAATTTGAACACTAAGTCAGTAGTATAAGAACTATTTTCTATACTAATCGAAGTTACCATGTAGCAATAGTTTTCAACGTTCAGATAGATCAAATATTTGCAAAGCAATATTCAAGAATCTCAATATATGGTTACTGCATGATTCATCCCTTTGACCTTGAATGCTCAGAATGACTTAGGATTTGCTGTCAATCCTAAATAAATCATCTACATTATAATTCAACCTTTCAAATCCATCACATGGATTATCTTGACCGAGGCTTTACTAAATTGAAATACAGTGATGTATTATCTTCAATAATCTAAGTCAATCTCATCTTGACTCACATACTGACTTAACAAGTACTTGATTGTATCCAAAAATCTTTCATCACTGAGAAATTTAGGTAGTCTGACATCAAAGTACAATAAGTTGCTTACAACTCATCATGATGATCTTAGGTTTGAGAGACACTCATACCTACACCCTTTACGAGATGCTCTCAATAGTAGAGCACTTAGCAGATGAGTTACTGATCGATGATGATCTACTCCTACATCTCATCTGTATGCCATATCAGTGTCTCCATATTTTTTGATAAGAGGACAATTAATCCATATGGCACACAATGATCTATACTCGATAAACATCATCATCCTTATTAATGATATATTATTTGATTGCAAACATGAGTTTAAGAACTATACGATAAATTCTTCTTTATCGTATTACATGTAGTTCTAAAGACTTTCATCATAACACAGGAGTTCAATAGAAGATGCACAACTTATGATGAAAAAATGCCAAATAACTTTTATTAATGAAAGATTCATATATAATTATAATAAAAAGTTCAATCATCTACAACCTAGATGATTGACTTTAGGATACTATTTTTCAACAACTTCCACTTGGACTAAAACCAATCGGAAGAGTATCTTATACCTATCTTCAACTTGTAGTTTTCGAACTTCTTGATTTTGAGGGTTTTAGTAAATGGGTCAACCAAATTTTTTTTTGTTGATCTTCTGAAGCTTAACGTCACCTCGATCAATGATCTCACATACAAGATGATAATAATGCAGAATATACTTTGTCCATTGATGTGCCTTTGGTTTTTTTACTTGAGCTATGGCTTTAGTGCTATCGTAGCAAAGCAAAATTGGATCATCTAGGAAAGGTGCCACTCCAAGCTCGTTGATAATTTTTTTCAATCATACGACTTCTTTTTCCAGCATCAGTTGCTGTAATATACTCTATCTCACAAACTAAATCAATCATAATATGCTGCTTGAAATTTTTTCAGTAGATCACTCTATCATTTAAGGTAAAGATATATCTTGACATACTTTTACAATCATCATGATCTGACTGAAAATTAGAATCAGTGTATTGCATGAGTTTCAAATCAAATTCTTCATAAATGAGCCATTGGTCCTTAATATTTTTTAAATACTTAAGGATGGTCTTAGCAATCTTCCAATGGTTCTCACTTGGGTTGGATTGATATCTGCTTACTATCTCTAATGAGTATGCCACGTCCAGTCTCATACATATCATGGCGTATATTATAGAATCTACTACCAAAATATATAGAATTCTACACATATGCTCTCTATCTTGAGGGGTTATCAGACAATCTTTCTTTAAGAAAAAAATTTCATGGCCTATCGGAAGATAGCTTTTCTTAAAATTTTTCATGCTAAACTGTTTTAATACAGTATTTATGTATGTAGATTAGGACAGCCCAAGTAGCCTATTAAATCTATTTCTATAGTTCTTCATCCCTAGGATGTAGGATGCTTCTCCCAAATTCTTCATGGAGAACTATGATAATAGCCACACTTTTATTTCTTGTAATACAGAGATGTTATTTTCGATTAAGAGAATATCATCCACATATAAAATAAGAAATATAACCATTGAATCATTTATCCATTTATATATGCAAGGTTCTTCTCCATTTTTAATGAAGCCATACATTCTAAACATCTTATCAAAATGTATGCTCCAACTCTGAGATACTTGCTTCAATCTATAAATGAATCTTTGAAGCTTGCATAACTTAGACTTGTTTGTGGATGTAAAACTCTCAGGCTATATCGTATACATTTCTTCTTCTAGCTCTCCATTTAAAAAAATTATTTTTACATCCATTTGCTAGATTTCATAGTCCAGATATACGGCTATTGCAAGTATAGTACGAATGAACTTGAGCATTGCCACAAAAAAAAATGTCTCATCATAGTCAATACTATAACATTAATAATATTTTTTGGCAATCAAATGGACTTTATAGATCTCCACCTATTTGTCTATGCCCATTTTTCTTTTGAAAATTCACTTACATCCTATAGGTTTTACCCCATTAGGTGGATCAACTAATATCTATACATCGTTAACCTTCATAGACTCCATTTTGGATTTAATGAGTTTAAGCTATTTTTTAAAGTCAGACCTCTGCATTGCATCCATATAGGTGATCAGATCTTCATCATTCTGATCGAGTTTGATAGGATCTCTATCCCAGATAAGAAATCATAATATCTATCCGGTTGACGCGGTACTCTACCAGATCATCTTAAGGATGGCTCTACACTAGATTTCGAATTTGATCTTATTAAGTCGGATTCAGGTTCAGTCAATTATGTCAGTTCCTCTACCTGTTGAACTTCGTTAAGCTCGACTTTAGAGACATTAATTTTTTTACTGAGAAACTCTCTTTTCAAAAAGATTATTTTAAGGCTAACAAACATCTTTTGTTCATCAGCTAGAAAAAAATAATATCCTTTGGTTTTCTTTAGGTATCCTATAAAAAGGTATTTGTTAGACCTCGGTCCAAGCTTGTCTACTATTAAATATTTAATATAGACCAGACACCCCCAAATTCTAAGATGTAAGAGTACTGGCTTACACCCTATCCATCTCTCATATGGTATTTAGTTACAGACTTAGAATCCTATTAAGTACATAGCAAGCTAAATCGAGTGCACATCCCTAGAAGAAGATTGGCAGACTCGCAAAACCCATCATGGAATGAATCATGTCACTATAAAAAATATTTAAATTCTCGACTGAATATTGCCGATGCTATAGTAAGATGTCAGTAATTTTAAATTTGCCTTAATATTTATCGATGCTTTTTGAAAGCATCTCTATTTTATGATGCTTTAAAGCATCGAAAAATAGCGGCATTAAAAAGCATCAATGGAAGCCAAATTGCATCGTTAAAATTCAACTCCTCATCCCCCAGGATAAATATCGCAGTCGTCTGCTTCCTTTAGAACCCTAACCCTCTCTATCTCTCCCGATCACGAATCTCCACCTCTCCGACCTAAACCCTATCCTAGCCCTCTCTCCCTCCCGATCGTCAATCTCCCTCTCTCCCGATCGTCGATATCTCCCTCATCATCGTCGATCCCGAGCGGACTCCTCGGAATCCCACTCTCATGCCTTTTGTGTCTCCTCCTTCATCACCGTCATCGTTGTCCTAGACCTCACCGATCAAGTATGCCTCCTCTAAATTGAGTACCAAAGCCATTGTTGATAAGAGGGAAAGAGAGCAAGAATGTGCTTTGTTCTACCATTCATAATCAAATATCCTGTGTGTGTGGGACAAAGTGTTCAAATTTTTGTTGATAGTTTTTACTTCTGATTCATTGAGATTTGAAGCATGAAGTCCTTGGTGTGGTTCAAAAGTTGAAGAAATTTCCATGGCATCATACGAGGCGGTCGACACGGCTAGCCTGTGCAGTTTTTCTAAGCATTAGGGTTCCTTGGATTCTTTACATTGTTGCTATTGGCATAAATCTGCTGGAACAATTAGTATGCATCATGATATTCTGAACCATCGATCCGTGATCAATTTATACATGTCTCACTTCTGATAGCCAGCCATGTTCTATATTATAATTTAATGTCTCTTATGGATTTGGTTAGTTCATAAATGCAAGGTAGGATCCATTAATTATCTTCAAATTAAAATGAAGAATGCATAATGTTTGACAGATTGACATTTCTGAAATTGTAGGGATATACTTAGCTCATTCCCCCCTTTTTGTTGGAGTCGGGTATTTGGATAGGATGACAAATGAAGAATGAGTTGTCATTTTGGCTGAGATATTGTTTTCTAGTTTCTACTAGTATCTAACACTCACCAGTACAATATAACTAAAATCTCTACCTTTCTTATGGTGGCTGATATAAACATGTATATTCTAAGATAATGGCAGATATGATATCAATATATTCTAAGATTTTTCAATCAGTATTTTAGCATGTTAAATTGGTTCTTTTAATGTTATATAACCATGCATGCCCAACAAGATTTGATTCATTCTTTTTGACATCCCATTATATTGTGGTGTTCCAAGAGGAGTACATTAGGAGAGAATTTTATTTTTTTTTTAAGAATGTCAAAAACTCACTAAAGAGATATTCATCCTCTTGGTAAGATCGAAGAGTTTTAATATTTTTTTCAGTTTATTTCTCTACCTCATTACGGAATCATTTGAATATTTCAAATGACTTAGACTTATGAATCATTAGCAAAACATACCCATACCTCAATAGATCATCTGTAAATGTAATAAAGTACTTATATCTACCTTTGGCACTTGTGCTCACATCAGTATGTACTAGATTTGGAATCTCACTGGCTCTCTCATCTGTTTTAGAAAAAGATGACTTAGTTATTTTACCAAGCAGACATGACTCACAGGTTGGTAGTGATTCACAATCATCAACTTCGAGAATTCTCTCTTGAGTCAATTTGTTTATCCTGTTCTTGCTAATATAATCTAGCCTACAGTGCCAAGGATATATATTGGAGACATCATCTACTCTAGGGCATTTGCTAGATGTGTACACTACACTAATAGGCTATGACAAAGTATAAATACCATTATTCATTTGTCTATTCATAACAATAATACTATTCATAATGATATTGCATACATTTTTTTTTATTAAAATTTCATAACCATTTGTGGTAAAAAGGCCTACAGAAATAATATTTAATAAAAAAGAAGAAAAAATGATAATCACTAATAACAATGATATTAGACTCGAATATAAGCTTGATAATCCCTAATGCTAGAATTGAAACCGATCTTCTATCTCTAACATTAAGGAATCTCTTACTTTTTTTAAATCTTCTACTAACCTACAGACCCTACAATGAATTGCAAATATTAAAAGATCAGAGCGATAATGAAATGATAAATTGATGAGACCCAATCTGCAAGTTTGAGGATGCTCAACCGAAAGACATGCTTCAAGTATTTAGATAGTGATAAATTGACGAGACCCAATCCCTCGCCTTTTTTAAATCTCCTATTGGTCCTATTATTCTACCACTTCTGACAAGTGTTACAAACTGTACCATGAGTATTTGGAGTGAGCTCCTTAGGTGCTGGATCTGTCAGAATGTACAAGATCTGTTTGTGCTCTAGGATTATCTTTAATTTTTTATACCAACTATCAAAATTGGGTCTCATCAATTTATCACTATCTAACAGTGATCAAAGCGATAATGAAGTGGCTATATCTAAAAAAAAAAGAACTAATTAGTATATGAATCATTTAATCCTAAAGACATGGATTTTAGTCTAAAGATTTTTCTACTATTTTGTATGAATTAATAGTCTCTATCTCTAATTTGAGAAATTATATTAATTTCTTAGCAAGTACTAGAATCCACACAGACCGTACACAAGCCCGACTTTGGCCGACCAACCCATGTGCATCTATGGGTAGGTTCATAACTAATTATTTCTTCAAATAATTTTTAGTATTTTAATTTTATCCCAGATTTCTTTTCAGTAGGCTTTGCCCTCTACTGAAAGGTCTGGCTAGATCCAACCATTAATATGAACACATTCAGTATATCTAACCAAAGAATAATCGGGCTCGACTTTGACCAGCCAACCTTATCACCTATTAGAGAGATACAATTGAATTATCATATTATGAAAATAATTCTAATAGCAGATAAGCTCTAGGCCTTTGGACCTCCAATGATTATCTTACTAATGGATCCATTATCATCCAACTTAATGAAAAGCTATGAATTTGTTATCTCCATAACATTTTTATTTTATAGATCTAATAATTTAAAAAAAATAATTATTTATTTAAAAAGAGAAGATAAAAGATTAACTAGAGTCAATAATCCTCTTACTGACTTCACAAAGTCACAAAAAGAACTAATGACAAATCTGGTTCAAGGGCACCTAAATCAGTCACACTGATTTTCTTAATGGCATGGGTCAGCTGAAATTATTAACTGATCTTGTCAAAACATAATTCACCATGTTAACTAGGTAAGTGAGATCGATGGAAGAAATATATCATTAACTTACCGTAGACTTAATCTATGAGAGTAGCTTCTAATTAAAAACCATCGATTTATACTGTCAAACTTATCTTAGACACCAACTGATTAATTAATTAAGATTTGATCAACCTAATAATCTGGATTCAGCCACTGAGCCACAATCAAGGTCTATTTTGTAAATCAAAATAATAGACTTGATTAACTACAACTATTGAATTAATCTATAGAAAAAAATTGACCTAATCATAATCAACTTTATATGATTTCTAATTCTAGGTCTAACCCACTTATTAGAACCTTAATCCATGCTAACCTATTAATCCAAGATTTATGAATATTGCCTTAGATCTTATAGTCTCAAATCTAGATCTCTTAATTTTAAATTAAGTATGTGAAACGTGTGTTTCAGTTTGTAAAACTATTTTACAAGGGTTTTATGTGAAGCATGCAAATAGTTTTAGATCTATAAAACTAATTTTCAGATCATGCTTTAATAATTAAATATGATTTAATCTAATCTAAATTGTACATATGCATCACATAAAGCATGGCACCTTTTAGATCAATATCTACTGCATCATACGCATCATATAATTATGATCATATCACTTCTAATCTTATTAGAACATGGCATCATACAATTGTTTTAGATCTGAACCTATAATTATACAAATTATAAAAAAAGGATTCAGATATGAAATCATATAAAAAATCTATTCAAAAATTCATATGAATACATAGAAAAAATTCTGTACAAAAATTCTGGTTAAACCTGTTTTGATGTTGTGCAGATTTTTGTTCTAATTCAGATCTGAAACTTTATCAAAATAAACTTGTTCAGATCTTGATGAAAGCTAACTAACAACCTAAAAGATTCTTCAAAAGAATCTATTAAAATATTTTTAAAATAGATTTTAATTAGATTGTTATTCTAACAAAATTTCTATACAAGAAAATTCTATTATAACTAACTTATAACAAACTATATCAACCTTTGATTAGTTTCTTGATTTTTTGATTAAAAGTCTAATAGAAAATTCAAATCAACGAGCCTAAACTAGAATTTAAAAGATTTTAGGATTTATATCCAATTGTAAATCATGCAAAATAATTCTATGCATCATATTGAAGAAAAACTTGGGGCTCTGATACCAATTAAAGGAAAAAGTCCAGTTCAGAACCGGATGCCTAGAAATCAGGTGAATAGATTCATGTTTAAAATAAAATATTAAATATCAATACCTGTAATGCAGCGGATATTAGGGTTACTTGAATCAAAAATCCCGCTAGGCTTGAAAATACAGGCCCTCTACTTTACATGCATGCTAGGCACCATAGGAAAGAGGGATGAAGAACCGGACTTCATACCTTTCTAAAAGGATCACAGGGAGGAACTAGATCTAAAAACTTCTTTTTAGATCTTGCTTGAAACATCCTCATGCCAATGAATAGGATCTCTCCACACCTGAAGAGAAGAAGAAGAAGAAGTCTTCTTCTAGTTGCCGCCCATCCTCTCTGGTACTCTCTCTCTGTCGCATAAAACCAAGAGCCAATAAAAATAATAATTCATATATGGCGGCATGGGGTTCCTTCCTATTTATATGTGATGCCCAACAAGAGATCAAATCCAAGTTTAGTTAGGATTCCTAATTCCAACAATATCCAAAGACAAATACTTCATGGAGTAGTATTGGTGCCACTATGTGGTGCCCCTCTCTTTCTCATGTGCACACACAAGAGGGGGGGGGGTGCGCAAATCCCATGCCCTCTTGGCCATAAGGAGAGAGAGTTCTAATTAGTTGGGTCTCTAAGAATCTAATCCAATTCATATATGATTCAAATCCAATTTAAAGCATATTCGAACTAATTTCAAATAGACTGCTGACCCTAATATAATTAGGGTTCAAGCCCAAGTCTCACTTGAAGTTCCAACCTAATTAAGCCCAATTAAATCAAGTTTAATTAAATTTAATTTAATTTAAAATAATTATCATTTGAATTCATTTTTTTATGAATCATTTGGATCAAAGATTTGATCATAATCATCCCTGAAATTAAACCTACACCTCACGTCCAGTGCCAGCTAGACATAGTTAATTATTTAATCCCGTATGACCTCTAACTTAATTCTCAATTAAGCTAATTTTATTTATTCAATTAAGTCAAGTACTTTCAAATTGAATAATTAGATTATAAGTCAATTCTTTCCTTCATTGCATGACTAAGTGCGTGACTCCATAAGTTTGAACACTAACGGCCTGTTTGGATTGGGTGTACATGGGGATTCATAAGGGGAGGAGAGGAAAGGGTAAAGAATAAATTCATGTTTAGTAAAATTTTTTGAGAGGTAAAGAAGGATAGAGAAGAATTCTCTCAATCCCTCCGTATCCCTCAATTTTATGTACCCCTCGATTTGGGATGTAACAGAGGGGAAGGTTCTTGCTCCTAATTTATTCTTAATAAAATTTTAAAATTACAACTAAACCATTATATACTCTATATTTCTAATTGTATAAACCAACTCATTACTCTTCGCACAAATCAGAAATCCTAGTCTTCCCTTTGCCTGCAAGCCGCCCCTTTGCCCGTAAATTTGAATATCACAATCTTTGGAAGGCAGGTTCTAATGATAAAGATAATCTCTCATAACCAGATTTTAGCTTTTGGCATTAGCATTTCCATATTTTTTTGATGTGAATGCTCTTATTAGTATGCCATCTTTTTTTTTGTCAACACATCTAAATTTTTTTTAATGTAGAGATCTAAACATATTGAGTCATTATGATAGATTTTATTGAAAAAAATATGAGATTTTATATATGTAACGAGGTCCTTACGAGCTCATAGTTTCTATACAAGATTTTTTGGTATATAGAGCAAATGCATCTTACATAAAAATATCTAATAAATCTATTCTAGATAATAAAAAATATCACAAACATTAAATAGTATATATATTAATGAGAAATGGTATATTTATCAAAATACACATAAAAGTTTTTCTACCCCTTCTTTAACCCCTCTATCCAAACAAGGATAAGGTATGTACTCTTCTTTATCCTTTCTCTTCATTTCCAAATAAGGATTCATTAATTTCATTACCCTCCCCTCGTCTCTCCTTATAAACCCCCGTGTACCCCCAATCCAAACTGGCTGTAAGTGATAGCATAGGAACTATTTCCTATACTAATCGAAGTTACCATCTAATAATAGTTTCCAATATCTGGATAGGTCAAATATTTGTAAAGCAATATTTAAGAACCTTGGTGTATGGTTACCACATGATTCATCTTTTTAACCTCGAATGCTTAGAACGACTTAGGATTTGCTGTCAATCCTAAATAAATTATCCACATTATAATTCAACCTTTCAAATCCATTATATGGATTACCCTGGCTAAGGTTTTACTAAATTAAAATACGATGATGCATTATCTCAAGTAATCTAGAGGAGTCAATCCTATCTTGACTCAGATACTAACTTAACAAGTACTTGACTATACCTCGAAATCTTTCATCACTAAATTAAAAATTCAGATAATCCAACACTAAAATATAGTGAGTTACTTGTAAGTCACCGTGATAATCTCAGATCTGAGGGACACTCATGCCCATATCCTTTGCGAGATGCTCTCAATAATAGAGTACTCAGTAGGTGAGTCATTGTTCGGTGATAATGTACTCCTACATCTCATCTATATGTCATATCAGTATCTTCATACTCCTTGGTTAAGAGAATAACCAACTCATATGGCATACAATGATCTATACTCGATAAACGTTATCGTCCTTATTAATGATGTATCATTTGATTGTGAATATGAGGTTAAGAACTATATGATAAATCCTTCTTTATCATATTATATATAGTTCTAAGGACTTTCATCATAATATAGGAGTTCAATAGAAGATGCACAACTTATGATAAAAAAATGCTAAATAATTTTTATTAATGAAAGATTTATATACAATTATAATAAAGAGCTCAATCATCTACAACCTAGATGATTGATTTTAGGACACTATTTTTCAATAGATACTACATGAAAAAAGGAAGAAGAAAGAACTCACAAACAAACACAATAAAATATACATGGATTAGCCTTAAGCCTATCTTTATGAGGTGTGCAAACTTCATTATGAGAGAAAAAAAATCAAACAAATACAAGAAAAATTTACCACTCAATTTTTATACAAGAGTTACTCAACAAGAAGCTCTAAAATTCATACAAAAGCTCTCTAAAATCTCTCAAAAAGCCTCTTAGTACCTCCAGAATGTCACTAGCTTTCTGATATAATAAATAATTCATCAATCGAAGTTATATAGACTCCAAAAACTCTAAAATATTATTTCAGTAGAAAATCCAATCCCAAACATACCGAGAATATTTTTGGCCATCTGATCGTGATCAGCTCGAATTGGAGCCGTCAGATCGCATAATACAACTGCTCATCATGCCTAGATCAAGCATCCACCATTTGATCGTGATTGGCTTATTCTTGAGCTATTAGATCACGATTGATCCATGCAAAATCCTATAAGCCATGTGAAACCAAGGGGGTCTGCCAATCCATATGGACCGCATGAAACGAGTAGAGAAACACCATCGATCCATGCTGTGTGCGTGGACCGCATGAGCAAGCCCACACGGCCTACTTGCGCCCGCATGGCCCATGCATGTCTGGGCCAGCCCAGCATGCGACTGGCCCAGTGCTGTGCACTACCGGGCCTAGCTCGCACCACTGCCAGCCTACATCGATTCATGGGCCTCTCCGATGGACCCATGGGCCGTACTACCTGCTTCCTGTACTTCTTCGTGCATAACTTCTCCGTCTAGACTTTGTTTGGATTGTTCTTGGACTTGTTGGATTTCATTCATCATCCTAGATCTCATTCTAGACTTATTATGGACCGAATCTCGAGATATTTTTCTCAATAATATGCTTGATCCAGATGAGGTCTCGGCTCTCTAAAAGCCTCTTGAGATCTGTTATAGCGACGGAAAGAAAGAAGAGAGAGCAAGCTTCAGAGGCAAAGAGCAAAGCAGAGAAGAATGAATGCTAATATAAAAAAAAATATGGATTTTAGGAGGAGCTAGGCGGCAAGAGATCCATAGGAAACCCTAATTTTTTTTTTTTATAAAAAGCTTATAAATAGCTTATAATCCATACTATGCATAAAATATTTTTTTTATTTTTTAAATTATTTTTAAAATAGATATAGAATATATATTAATAAATTAATAAAATAAAATATTTTTTAAAAAAACTAATCGCATTTTGTGCATGGCATAGGGTTATAAGCCAGTTATGTTTAGAATTTGGAGACAATATAATCACAATTTACACTTCACAATGACTCGATTGTAACATTACTATTGCCGCTAAAAATCAAATGTCAAAGGCCTACTCATACTCTAAGAGGCAAGCTTCATCAGATGTAACATTTATGCTTTTCACATTTATGGAATTATATGTTTCAAATTTGGATCTTTTAATGAATCAAATCACAAATGTAAGTATAAGGCCCGCTAGTTGTAAAAAGACTAAATGTACCATACATCGACATTATATTGGTCTTTCTCGCGCTCGGCTTTATATATATATATTGCCAACTCAGCTTCTCAGATGAATTTTGTTCTGCCATGTGGAGAATCCTGGAGGAGTTCAATGATGCTGAATTGCCTCCACGAGAGGACATAGCACGATATAGTTTTTTTTTTTGTTGGCGAATGGAGGGGATGGCGAGGAACCCACCATGGGGGGAGGGGGTGGGGTCTGGGCTGGTAGGGTGGCATAGAGAAGTTGCGGGGAGGGAGGGGGGGGGGGGGGGGGCAGGGGGGAGGCATGGAGGAGAGGTGGGCGGATGAGCTCAGGTGGTGCCGGAGGGGGGTGGGCATGGAGAATCCATCAACAGAGGGAGGGTGGCATGGGCGGAGGACCCGCAGGCATGCAGGGTGGGAGGGATTGCTAGTGTGCGAGGGCCGAGGGGTGTGTGGAGGAGAAGGAAGAAAACCCACCATGGGGAGGGGTGGGGTTTGAGGGCCGGGGGTGGCACGGAGAAGTTGCGAGGGAGGGGGGCGGTGCAGGGGGAGGCACGAAGGAGTGGCGGGCGACGGGTGGATGAGCCATAAGTGGTGCCAGAGGGGGATGGGCGCAAAAAATCCACCAGCAGAGGGACAGGTAGCATGAGCGGAGGACCCGCAGGCATGCAGGGTGGAGAGGAATTGCCAGCATGCTAGGGGCCATGGGGAGGGTGCGCAGAGCAGCGGTCGGCATGCAGGGGGGGCGGGGGGTGGTGCCTAGAGAAGAAGAAAGAAACCCCAAAAAAATAAAAATAAAAATAAAAATAAAATATTAATTTTAGAAAATAATTTTAAAAATAAAAGAAAAAAAGAAAATTAAAAATAATAATAATATATTAATTTAAAAATAATTTTAAAAAATAATTAAAAAAATAAGCACCTCCCAACTTATTGTTCATAAATGTAGCAATCTAAGAGGGGGATGAATTGGGTTGTTTAAAAAAATTTAAGCCAAATCAACTTTAAGCAAGTATATGCTTCTATTTAAGCTAAGTTGTGGATTTGAGATATATATAATGCAAGCAACAGCGGAATCAAGATATAATTATGACTATACAAGAATTAAATCAAGCTAAGCAAAAGTTGAAAGCATGCAAAATAAGAAAAAAAATGTACAACATAAATATAAAATAATTTATAGTGGTTCGGTGCATCCTCGCACCTACATCCACTCCCTAAGAGCTTCTTAGAAATTTTACTATAATCTCTTAACTATATCTATTTGTTTTAATCCAGAATCATAAGTAAATCTAGTTGGTTTTCCAGGATCACCAATCATAACCTTACCCTAATAGTTTTTCGGGCTCATTATCAACCTAGTTGGTTTTTTGGATCATCAACCAAAATCTTACACAATGTCCAATTCTTGGCTTGGATGAGCCTTCATCTCAAGTTTTTTCTTCTAAAGAAACTTGTAAAGAAAACAAGAATACAAGTATGAAATTTTAGAACAAAGTAAAACATAAAGATAAACTCTTTGAATCCCAAAATAGAAGATGTAGGATTGCTCTTTGAGACTTGACTTCTTCAAATGATGCTTGAGAGGATGGAGTAGATTATACTTAAAAGCTTGCTGAAATCTGTGCATAGTTTCTCTCTTTTCTTTCTTTCTAATGATATTCAATGATCCTCACATAAACTGATGTATTTCTCTTTGCTTATCATTAAGTTTGGAAGCTTTTAATTTTTTTTTAGAAGCCAAACTAGCCATTTCTAGCTATTAGAAATTAAAAACTAGATGCTAGAAATAATTCTGTGCACTTCTAAAATTCTGTAGAACTAGCTGTTGGAACTTAAGTCGACTCGACTGTGCTCTTGAGTCGACTTGACTATCCTACGAGTCTGCCTCTAACTTTTATCCCAAAATTTAACCTCTCTATATTTTTCTGAGATCGACTCGAGCAATTCGAGTTGACTCGAGCCTCTGCTTGACCTAATTTATTTTTCTGCTCTAAAAAGTTATTTTTTTGCCATTCTGCATTCGAGTCAACTTGGATCCAACTCGAGTCGACTCGGAGGCATGCCAGCTAAAATTTTTGCGTGCCAAAACTATTTTTCTTCATTGTTTCAGCTCAAGTCGACTTGGAATCTACCTTGAGGCAACTCGGATGATAGCCTACTAAAAAATTCTGCATATTTTCTATTTGAGGGCCTTTTTATTTTCAACTTTTGAGAGCTTCTTTCATCTTGATTTTTGTTATCTTCCCACCATTAAGGCTTCCAAAAACTTCTTGTTTAAGCTCTATTTGACCATTAATCATCATTCTTTTGAAAGGATTCTTCTATGAATAATTTTTTTATTTTAAACACATAGAAAATCCTATATTTACCTATGAATTTATGATTAGTACCATAATCACTCAATATTTTGTAATCATCAAAATTATATTATAGGGTCAACAATCTCTCCCTTTTTAATAATGATAAAATTTTAAGTATATGCATAACAAAATAAATATGAATATGAATCATGAAGTAAATAAATGAGCACTTCCAAGAACATATTTCATGAATGCTTCAATAAGATCTATCATAGAATTTTCATCATAAATTTTAATACTAAAATTCAATACCGATAGTCAAGATGACACATATCCAAATATACTCATTTTATATAAATAATGCAAGCAAGCAAATGACAAATGAGCATCTTACATCTTAAACATATTTTTCTCGTATATACTCAATTTAAATATAAAGTATGTGAGCATGTAATTAATTTAAATATAAACTTCAACAAGTATACACTCAACATAATATTTCTTCTCCTTTTTAACAGCATCAAAAATTTCAAAAAAAAGATTTAAGATGAATCATTAAAATTAATTTAAATTTAAATATACATACATTCAATATTTAAATTCAGTTTTTTCATGCTATCTTCTCTTTCGGATAACTACTCTCCTTTTTGAAATTTGATAGCAAATTCAGATTGAATTTTTTTTTAAATCAATATATGTTAAAATGAAACATAGCTCTCCTTTTTGAATAAAATTGATATATTAATATATTTTTTTTAAATTCAAAGATATATAAAAATGTTAGAGTATTAAGACCAGTTATACAAAATTTCAACATTCATCACATTCTTTTCATATTTTTCAATTCATCACTTTTTCACATTGCTCGTAAAATTCAGAATTGATATTATAAATGTATCAGGATAAATCTATGCTCTTAACACGTAGTATTCGAGCAAAATCAAAGCAAAACATATTATGAATGCAATATATATTTGAAAAAAAGATTATTTGATATTAATTATAAAAATAAATATTTTTATATCAATTTTAATATCTATTATTAAAAGTAATGGCGTAAACAGTAAATTTTTTAGATACTTTTCTTGATACAAAGAAAATATATGAAAATCATTTCTTTCTTATCTTGAAAGATATCAATTAATTTGAAATATAAATATATCAATTTTATAATTTATCTCAAGAAATAATATTAATTATATATTCATATAAAAAAATTTAAAATAATATATTTTTTTCTTTTGCTGAAGAGAAGTAATAGAGTATAAAGCAATAATGGTTTATTTGATATTAATTATTAAAGTTTTTGACCAACGAAGATGAATCGATTAAAATCAGTGGTAGCATCAGGGGCGACGGTACTGGCAGGGATGCCAGGGGGTGCGATTGGAATCTATGTTTGCTAAGAGAAAAAAAAATCAGTGATGGGGCGGTACCGACGAGTGTGAAGAAAGTATGAAAAGAAGAGAGGAAATGGATGTGCAATCGGAATCGATATTTGTTGAGAAAGAAGGAAAGCTATGGTGGGACAGCGAGGCGTGGGACGACACTGACGAGCATGAAAAAAAGTATAAGAACAAAAAGAAAGAAGAAAAAAATAAAATATTATTTTATAAAATAATAAAAAATATAATATAATAAATAAATAAATAAAATATAAAAAATTAAAAAAAATATTTATTATTATTAATAATTATAGATTATAATTATCTCTACGTAATGCATGGGTCTTCCACTAGTTATTATATATATTATATATATCCCACGGCCTACGCATGTTTGGTTTGGTGAACGGCTACCCAGCCTCATCGATTTATTTGGCTAAGGGAAGAACGAGGGCAATTGCCTTCGCCTCTTCGCCTCAATCAACCACTACCAGTCCATCTCCTCTCCCCCACCCCTCTTTTAAATCATGCTCCCCGTCTTGGTCCACTAGACTGTCGAACATGGGAGCTCGCTGCCGTTTTCCTCCCCAGGAAGTTGAAGTTATGAACTTGGAGTCCGCAGGTTATAATATAAGTGGTTTCTTGAGTTGAGCTGGATCCGAATCTGGCTTGGTCTACCCGTTGAGTAGCCCTAGTTGTGAAGAAAATTTTTTTCCGTATACCACGTGCGATGCTTATGATATGCACCGTGCACGATGATGATTGACGCTCACACAAAATCGAGCCGTATAAAAAAAAAAAAAAAAAAAAAACTTTCAGATCTATATGAATCTAGTACGAGAGTCAATCATCGTATGCGGTGTGTATCTGCCGCACCGGGAGCGATGTAGAAAGCATGACCCAGTTGTAAAACCTTTGGAGGATAATGATGACACTTGGGCCCATCCATGAGCCTACTTCCACCGAAATCACGATGGGACTCAAACCTATATCTGTGATACCAATTTGAAAGACTTTACCAACTATTTCACATGCTGTAATTTCTCAGTTTCAAATATAAATATTGTAAGATAGATTTTATTGACTTGCCAATCAATGTCCATCGTCGAAGCGTATGTCTATAAATTCTAAGTTTATTTTCAAAATAATCCCTTGACGTAATTTATCTCTGAGAAAGAATAACTCAAAACTGATAGATATTTCTTTTGCACAGCCGTTTCTTCTGACAGCCTGTCCCAGATGGCCCGCTGATATTGACTCAATTAGATTTTTGAATGAAAAAGGCCACGCCAGACTATTTCCTTTGAGGTCGTGACCGAAATGCGTGCTTTGTGTTTGAACCAATGATCAAACGTTTGAGATCTAGCCTTCGGTACAAGAATTTATATAACCCTTCAACAAATCGTCTTCTACAGAGGCTTTTATTGCCAACTTGCCATGAAAGATCGCAAGGATGATATCATACGCGACCTGGGAGACAAGATGTTTGGATCTGGGAGCTGAATGAATGCACTCATGCGTCCTTAATGAAGTCCAAAATAAATAATATTATGTTATTCTCTGAGGTTAATCCAGAGACGGTGGATGGTTTCATTTCTTTCAGCCCAGTAGAGGGATGGAATGCCGACTCAAATAAGGCTAGCTAGCTAAAAAAATCATGAAACCAATCTGAATCCCCTTTTTATTTATTTATTTAGTGGCCCATGCGATCGGATGAACTTATTTGGACCTCCACGTAACCACCAACTATCCTACTAAAACCACAAGCCCAGGCCCAATAACCCTTGGGCTGGCTGCATGAGAAATGGAACAAACAGAGGAGAGAGGCATTCTGTTCCACTCAAAATGGTAGGGGGGGTATTCATAGCATCCTGCTTTGAGAAACATCAAAATGCTTTGTTCTACTCCATCCAACTTTGCGCTCTTCAATTGGCAAACACGGCATGCATCGGACAATGTTAGCAAGTGAGTGCTTTTAGCTCCCCGACACCAAAGGGAGAGAGAGATGCTATATATTGAATCACCTTATCCAAAATGGCGAACGACATGAGAAATCAATCATGGAAATGTAATCTGGATCTTTTTGTTTGTTAGGTGATCTGAACCACATGCATGGAATGGCCTTATTGACCGTCCCCGCAGAACTACATGTAAGTCCAAAAAACATGTTAGCCTGTCTATAAGAAAGTAACATGTCATTCTTGGGCAAGGTCCATTGTCCTTCTACCGTCCATGGGCTGACAGGACTGGACTCTGAATATATAACAAATTAGCTTTAGGCATTAAACGGGGAAAATTTAATTCAAAATGTGCACATATGGGATCCCTTTGCCTCGGATATTTGGTCTATCGTTTTAATTACGACCTGCACATGGCCTCCAGTTTTTTAAGATCCTGGCACTGGCAGCAAATGTTGATTATAAGAGGGACCTTTCCAGAACTCCAATGAAATGAAATATAACATAAACGGAGACTCCAGTCATAACGTCAATTATGTCTCAGATCTTGTTTGCTAGCATCAACGCACAACTTATTTGGCGGTTGCTTATTTTGCAACTCCGTGGACTGCATAGAATTCATGTTGGAGATCAAAACACGCCCACATATATGTATATATAGGGGCAGAGAGAGAGTCCACACACATACACTTATATATATATATACACACACACACACAGATAGATAGATAGATAGATAGAGAGAGAACTTTTGTATTAGCTTCGATGGACTTCTATATTAGCTGCGATGGAGTAGCTAGGAGGCAAGATGTTGGAATTGGTTCGTGGGGACTTGCAAAGGTTGAGAGGTTGTACCTGTTAGGTAGGGGGCTGATTCAAGAATGGTGTATAAATTCTTTCACATGATTGACACTTGGATATATATATATATATATATAACGAGATCAGGGTCCCATTCTACCCGCTTTTGGACCAAGAAAATAGTAAGTAAACGCCATTTGAGTTGGAAGAGGAACGCTTAAAAAAAGGTTAATTAGTTCAACTGACACTAGAAATGATAGCGAGCGATACGGTGTGCGGCTCGTATACTGAAAGACATGGTCGGTAGAATTTGACATACCAATTACTACATTCTTGGGTCATACAAGCATAGTGCCATGGGGTAGATGGCACGTCGTCCATGATGGCCAAATGACACTGGGATCCACTGCATTCCATTTGCTGTAGCATATCCGGGAATAAGTAGGTTTTGGAATGTAATAAGAAAAATTGATGGAAACTCGTTCGAATGATTTACTTTTTAATTAAACTTTGGCCCAATTTATGGGTGTGGAGTTAACTTGGTGCAGGCCATGGTTTTATTATAGGAGATTTATTGCATTTGCTTGTTCGGCCGAAATTTTATCTTTATTGTGGTGTTGACCGTCATGCACGCAAGTTTCTGGCCTACCATTTCTTATCACTCATTACCTATGTATTTAATTCGGAATATATATCTATATTTTTGTCAAATTGAATATCAATCCTTGCAGTTTCATAAGTTTAGATGATTCTAAATTATAACTTAGAAAAATTATAGTGACACCGCTTTAAGTTTGGTCCAGTTAGACTTAGGCTCAAAAAATTTAAAATATTTCATTTAACCACCAACATTTCATTTTTGTTATAATATATCTATGTTTTCTAACGGAGTTAGAAAAAAGATAAAAATATCATTGAGTCAATGAGATCAGATCGTGATAAATCTCAAAGCATTCTATTTTCTATCATCCATTTGCTTGTATAGATCTCAAATGCTCTATCCTATGTCATTTATTTATCTGTGCAGATCTTAAAGCATTCTATTTTCTATAATTCATCAATTTATATAAATCTTAAAGCACTATCATCCATTTGCTTGTATAGATCTCAAATGCTCTATCCTATGTCATTTATTTATCTGTGCAGATCTTAAAGCATTCTATTTTCTATAATTCATCAATTTATATAAATCTTAAAGTACTTTATTCTCATCTTTCATCCACTTGCATAAATCTTAAAGCACTTCATCATTTATCAAATATTCTCACATAAATCTTAAATTATTCCATAATTTATCGCCCATCCACCTACGCAAATCTCAAAATACTCCGCTCTATCATTCATCTACTTATATTGATCCCAAAGTATTTCATCCTTTGTTATTTATCCGTCTACAAAGATCATAAAGCTTTTCATCTTCTATTATTTATCCACTTATATATATCTCAAAGCAATCTATTTTCTATCATTCATCCATCTATATATATCTCAAAGAATTTTATTCTTTATCATTTATCTATCCACATATATCTTAAAGTATTCTATTCTTTGTCATCCATCCTCTCATATAATCTCGATGATTTCATCCTCTATTATACATGGTCTGTATAAATCTCAAAGTGCTCCATCATCTATTATTCGTTCTTTGTATAGATTTTATAGTGTTCTATTATCTATAATTTATCAATTTGTATAAATCTCCAAGCACTCTATTTTCTATTATCTATTTGCAAATATCACAAAATATTTTATTTTTTATCATCATCCATCTATACAAATCTTAAAGTATTTTATCTTTTATCATTCAATCACTGCATAGATCTCAAAACGTTATGTTCTTGTTATTCATCTACCAGTATAGATCTTAAAGCACTATATTCTTGTAACTCATCTTTCTCTCTTCTTCAATTTGTGTAGAAAAAGAGCACCTTATTGAGTTAGCATGAATGAAAGTTATGAAATTTTATAAAAATTTAATTTTCATTTTGTGAGATGTCCAAGGAAAGCAGAAAGAAATATTAGTCTCTTACATAAGACAGCCATTGGGGATTAGCATAAGTAAATGTTGAAACTCGCCAGGAGTACCGTCACCAACTGAGAAGTATAGTTATTGGGTGACTGTGATAATATTTTATGGCAGAGATAAGACAGCTGATCATATTGCAATGTATTTAAGATTATGCTGATTAATTGGTTATTTTAAATTTTTGGATCTAAGTATAAATTACTGAGGAATGTTTTCCTTTAATTTATATCCTTTGTTCTCATTTTCAGTAGTTATACACCCCCATGGTGGGTCCGCTCCTCCCTCCGTTCCAATCTAGTCTTGCCCTCTTGCGCCTCAACCCTTGTTTTAACTTCTCACCCATTGTGGGCTCAACCAAACCTTGTGATTCACTCCATTTCATCGCTCCGAACACTCTTCCTCTTCTCTCTCAGATTCCTACTTCCCTCTTCCCCCCTTTCTCCTTCAAACCCATACCCCCTTGTCAACTCTTCCATCTCCTCCCCAGAACCTTTACAAACTGTAAGCCTCACTCACCCCCTTCTCATCCATTCCTCATTTCTCGCTCAAGACTCCTAAAACCTATCACCCTCCAACAAAATTTTAAACATATCTCACTCCCAATTACTAAATCCACACAACATCTCCCACTTCCCACCTTCACAAGAAGTCCTCTTCCATTCCTTTTCCCAAATTTGCCTCCCATCATCTCGCACTAAAATGAATCAAATCGTCGTCTCCCCCTAATTTAACTCCTCTCTCTCTCTCTCTCTCTCTCTCTCTCGCTCGCTCCCGATAGATTGGAGCCAAGAAAGATGGCCACTACCATCTCAAAACCCTCGTCAAAGCTCTCCAAATCCCCTTCCCAATCTTCCACTTCCAAGTCCTTTTCCTCTTCGCTTTCTTCTCATTTGGCCATGGTGGAGCTCAAGTCTCGGATCCTCTCCGCCCTTTCCAAACTCTCCGACCGCGATACCCACCAGATCGCCGTTGACGACCTGGAGAAGATCATCCGCACCCTCCCCCCTGACGGCGTCCCTATGCTCCTCAACGCCCTCCTCCACGACCCTTCCCCTCCTCCCGATCCCAATTCCCGGCAGATTCCCACCGTCGCCCGCCGCGAGTCACTCCGCCTCCTCGCCCTCCTCTGCTCCTTCCCACCCCGACGCCACGCCTCTGCCCACCTCCCCAAGATCATCGCCCACCTCGTCCGCCGTCTCAAGGACCCCGCCTCCGATTCCTCCGTCCGCGACGCCTGTCGCGATGCCGCCGGCTCCCTCGCCTCCATCTACCTCCGCTCCTCCGCGGCCGCCCACCCTGAGGACACCTCCGCCGCTGCCGGTGGCGGTGGGTCCTCCTCCCCGGTTGTTTCCCTCTTTGTGAAGCCCTTGTTCGAGGCAATGGGGGAGCAGAACAAGGCGGTTCAGGCTGGGGCAGCAATGTGCCTCGCTAAGGTGGTGGAGTGTGCTGGGGGCGGTGGGGATGGGGGACGGCCGGCAATGTCTGGGGCGGCGTTTCAGAGGCTGTGCCCCAGGATCTGCAAGTTGCTTGGCGGGCAGAGCTTTTTGGCCAAGGGGGCGCTTCTGTTGGTCGCTTCCAGCTTGGCTCAGGTTTGTCCTGTGATTAGACTTAAATTTAAAGAACAGAGAAAAATGAATGTAGGTGTTTTTAATGGGCTCTGTTTCTTTGTTTGAGTGTTAAAGTTGTGATTTTGGGGGATTCTTGTGCTCTTATAGGTGGATTCTTACCCTGGAATTTGGGAGAACCCACATCGCCCAATTGAAGGAGATGGGATCTGTAACCCTTTTTTTCTTTAAGGAAAAAAATTATCCTTTTCATTATTAAATTCAATGAGCTGTGTGTATTCGAGTTGATTATTGCTTAATCTAACCTGTCCAGACAAGGTGTCTAGAAGACAGCAGTGTCTTCCTGAATTTTTTTTTTTTTATTGCTCTTACTGTTTTCTTATAGGTGTCCATTATGTTTCTCGTATTTCTGTTCCAATAATTTGTCTTTTGGGTCACGAGGTTTTGTTTCCTTTTTTCTGATATTTTCCTATATCTAATGATGCATGATCTCATCATAAATGAGCCACTTAAACCATCTCTGATGTGAATGCAGTTTTATTAAGTGCAAAATGTGACACAAGTTTGGATGCGTGCTGATAGATGTATTTGACCCTTTCTAAAGTTTAAGTAATGTGCATTTTGCCATCCAATAAAGTTTTCCAGTGCTGATGGATCAAACATATTGAAAAATAGAATCTTAGCCATTTAAAATCAATACAGAATGTAGATAAATCTTTATGTGTTTCAAATAAGTAGCTTCTGCATTAACACCATAGTATTCTTAGTTTTAGTATCGAAGCTGATGACCTGTCTTTGGATAAATGATGGAGAAGAAGTTTAGTTCTAAAATTCTGAAGGAAAAGTAGCTATACATATTTAATTGAGCTATAGCGAGAGTACTCACTATATAAATCTGTTTCAGGTAGGAGCAATCAGTCCCCAGAATATGCAGCAAGTGCTACAAAGTGTTCGTGAATGCCTTGAGAATAACGACTGGGCTACCCGTAAGGCAGCAGCTGATACATTGAGTGTGTTGGCTTCTTCTTCAAGCCATTTGATCGCTGATGGGGCTTCTCCAACAATAGTGGCTCTTGAGGCTTGCCGCTTTGATAAGGTAGCTTTCTTGTTTATAAATGCATCATTTTGAAGACCATTTATTATTGTGAAAGTATTTTGTTCTATAAGCTTGATGTTGCTATTTTTCATGTAAGGCTGCTAAATGAATTAATCGGATGTTGTCTGTATTTCAGGTGAAACCTGTTAGAGATAGCATGATGGAGGCATTGCTGTCATGGAAGAAGATTACAGGAAAGGGAGAAGATGGAAACTCAGAGGACTTAAAAGGTCTGTATTATACAATAATTATTTTTATTGTTCTTCTTTCACAGATTGTCTTTCTTCTTTTTTTCTCCATGATATGGTACTACTTGAATTTATTTTCGATTTGTGCACTTTGTTGCAGATGGTAAAAATTGTGAATCAGCTGATACTGAAGAAAAGTCAGAGAATAAAAGGTCAAATTCCAGTAGCAGAAGACCAGAATCCGTAAAAGATTCATCTGCTGGTTCTTCACCTACTGATCATGATTCTGTGTCCAAAGGAAAAGGTATTAGCATACCAGAGAAAACAGCAGTTTTATTAAAGAAAAGAGCACCTACTTTAACTGACAAAGAGTTGAATCCAGAATTTTTCCTAAAACTTGAATCAAGAAGTTCAGATGACTTGCCTGTAGAAGTTGTGGTACCTCGCAGGTGTCATCAGTCTTCCCACTCACAAGGTGAAGAAGAACCAGAATTGTCTGATAGTGATTCTCGGGGCAATTCAAATCATGATGGCTTGGCATGTCGTGAGTCAAATGACACTCATGGATGTGCCAATCCTAATTATCAGAATGCCGAGAAAAGATCAGGGGCATATGATCGACCACAACACTCTGATGATTTTGCTTGGGATAGGTGGACAGAACAAAGAGGATTTAGGGCTAAAGACTCAAAAGCAAGGGCTTTTGATGTTGATGATAGGACTGAAGTCAGTCAGAAGGATCCCTCTGTCCGCATGAATATTGCCAGAGGTGATGGCCAAGCTGAAGGATCCTTCATGAACAACAAAGGGAATTGGTTGGCCATTCAGAGGCAATTATCACAATTGGAGAGGCAACAAACCAATCTCATGAACATGTTGCAGGTTTGTCTATAAATGAAGTTGGTAGCTGCAATTCTATTATCCAAAATGACATAGTTAAATTTTATAACTGCCACGTGTGGAGAGAGCTTTTTGCACATTTTTCCTTTTATTTAGACATGATGGATGCCATAGATATAAATTCATATTTTAGCATGTGAGGGTGGATTTATCAAGAACATATGTGTGGTGTATTACGTGCTTGCTAGATGGATATGGTTTAGTTTCATTATATCACTACTTTATGGCCTTTTGTATTGGTGCCATTATATTTGTCCTAATTGCAATTTGTTTTGCTGGCAAGCTTTTGTTTGGTTAGGCCATGAAAAATGAGTTTTCTTATTTACCAATTTGATTTGTCAACAGTACCATTCATGCCTTCAATGCTGTAATTTTGTTGTGAAGCAGGATATTGATGTGAAGAAAATTTTGAGTTCAAGCTTGACTTTTTAGGGGATCAACCTAATGGATATGCCATTGTTAGAGCTAGCAAAGCCAAGTCTTAAGGTTTTTTTTCTTTTATTGCAATGCATTGAAGGGAACAACTGTCGTTTAGTTGATTGGAAGCTTGACTTTCATGAAAAAGTTTGGGAAGGTGGACAATCAAAATTCTTGGTAACTTGAGGAAAACCATTTCTTCATTGTCAGGTTCAGATTTAGTAATTCTATTGAAAGGAAGGGATGTCGCAATTCCTTCATTTTGCAGTACTCCTTTGACCAGAGAGCTTAGATCAGATCAGCAACTTGTTAGCTATAGAAACTTGAAGGGATCAGCTGAAAATTAAATAATGGTGAATGGCTTAAACCCTGATGCATTGAATTGGAGACAAATCCCATAGCATTTTTTTGTTTAAGAAGGGTAAGGGGCACCATGGGATTTTTTCACAAGATTAGCATATGGAACATGAAGGGGAAAACATTAATGGGATTTTATTGAGTGGAACTAAATCTGGAAATAAGGTTAGGAGGTTTGTGGAGTTTCTATAGTTGGTTTGGGGTGGAAAATAGATGAAGACTGAGAACCAATCAATTGGTAATACTTCTATAGTTCCATGCTTATTAGATTCGAAGGTGGTGTCCAAATTGATGGGAGGTAATGATGTGCAGATGGGTTTGCCATGATTGTTGTTTCACATGTTCAAGCTATATGATTCAAAAAAAAGAAAGAAAAGAAAGTTGACTAATATACTTATTGAATTCAAATTCATTGAAACTAACATTTCTTATCTTTTCTTATTTTTAAAGACATGATTTTATTTTGAATACATTCTTGGAGTTGGATATTGTATTTTCTGAATTGATGTTATGATTCTTGTCATCTATGTTTGAACAATGCTACTGATATAGAGAGATCAATTTTTCTCCTTTCTTCTCGAAAATGGTACAACATTTTAAGATTTACCCAGTTGTTCTGCTAAATCACTCAAATTTCTCTTAATCTGCCTGAGCCCTGCAATACTGTGCTATCCCCTTGTAAAGTTTCCTAGTTTAAAACCATCCTTCTCTTGGCACTGGAAGCTAGTGGGACATTGAAATACACCTTTTATTTTGGGGATTCTTGAAAAGTATTTCTTCTACATCAAGCTGGAGAGATGTTCACCATCTAATATGCTGACAGTTGTTATAATAAACAGTAAGGCCGGTATTGCAATAAAATTAGTTCTTTTGGTCGTCTAGACTATATGCATGGGCAAGACCTCTTGGCTATCTCAGAAGTGCCATTTGAATATTGTAGTAGCTTTCCAACTCTTCAGCATCTGTGGTGTATAATTGAATACATGCACATTGTGAACTGCCATGAAACCTGCCTATTTATAGATAAAGGAAACTTAAAAGGCATATGCTATGTGTGTTCTTGCACATTCTTAAGATTTACCCTGTGAAAATGCTCTACAATTTTGGATGAAATGTCCCTGCTCTCCTTTTCCCAGATGTCATCCAGCAACTTAAATTTATGGCCAGAGACCTCAATAACTGTTTGATGCCAGTTTTTAACTTGTCCCTCAGGTCAGCTCTGCATGGTGTGCATGCAGATCTATTTGCATGTATGTTACCTTCTATGAAAATGAAATTCAGACAAAGTTTTCCCTAAAAGGAAAAATCCAGATGAAGCGTTAATAAAGCAACTTCCCTCCTTTGAATTCATACTGTGCCTACTTATTTTCATCAAGTGAGATCTTTGATACAGGCTATGTGCTACCGAACCTAGCCATACATTTGATTGTCATCTTGGACATTGAACATGGAACATTCTCTTAATTAGAGAGGCTGAAAGGTTAAAAATTCAACTAATGCTTCAAGAAATAAAATCTTTCATTCTTATAAAGCATCAAATAATTATTTGTAGATCTGGGGAACAAATTGATGCTGTCAAACAGCGATCATAATTCATAAGTGATACTGCATTATCTAGCAATTATCTTTCTGTTACTGAATCTGTATTCAGCAAATTTGCTATTACATATTATATTTTGTTTTGCTTGTACAAATTTCAGGATTTTATGGGAGGCTCCCATGACAGCTTGATAACTCTAGAAAACAGAGTTCGGGGTCTTGAGAGGGTTGTTGAGGAGATGGCACGAGATTTGGCAATATCATCAGGAAGGAGAGGTGGTAACATGATGCTGGGTTTTGAGGCATCTCCTGGTAGGTCCTCAAGCAAATACAATGGCCTTCATGACTATTCAAGCTCAAAGTTTGGCAGGGGTGGTGATGGACGGATTCCTTTTGCAGAAAGATATCTCTCATCAGATGGTATAATTTCTGGATATAGGGGAAGAGATCCCCCTTGGAGATCAGATTCTGAAGCACGGGATCCTTATGCATATACTGCTCAAAGAAATGGAGTCATGAACTCTAGGAAAGGTCCTGGTGCTGTTTCTGTTGATGGTAGGGTACCTAGAACCGAACAGGATGGCGATCAGGTTGGTGCCAGGCGGGCTTGGGATAAGGGGCAAGGACCATTTAGGCTTGGTGAGGGTCCTTCTGCAAGAAGTGTTTGGCAAGCATCCAAGGATGAGGCTACTTTGGAAGCTATCCGAGTGGCTGGCGAAGATAATGGAACCTCTCGAATTGCAACACGAACAGCTATCCCGGAGCTGGATGCTGAAGCTTTGACAAATGATAACCCAGGGCAGGAAAGGGGTCCACTTTGGGCTTCATGGACCCGCGCTATGGATTCGCTTCATGTTGGTGACATGGATTCAGCATATGCTGAGGTTCTGTCTACAGGTGATGATCTATTACTCATAAAGTTGATGGATAAATCTGGTCCAGTTGTCGATCAACTTTCCAATGAAATAGCAAGTGAAGTCCTGCATGTGGTTGGTCAGTTTCTTATGGAGCAAAGCTTGTTTGATATAGCTCTGACCTGGCTTCAACAGGTGTGCCTCTAACTTTGTAGTTCTGTCTGGAAACTATTGGTTAATATGATTATAGTTTATGATAGTATGTTTAAGATATGTTACATGAGATATCTCAATGCATGTATGCATGGCTACTTGTTGCATGGTGCTTCTGGGAAGTTTGCTTCCATATCTATTTTATCTAGATTCTGTTTATCTAGACTGGAGCAAAAAATATGTGAATGTGAAGTTTGTGAAGCTGGTCTTTAACAGAGTAGCTACATAAAGAAACTGATTGTGCATGCATGGAAACTTTCCTGTTTACACTTTATGTCCATATTTGCATGGTTTTGTATGACCTTATATATGTAATCATTCAGGAAAGGAGGACAATGCATTGGAATATTACTTTAGTAGCAATCTCATATTTCTTTTCCAACTCTATGTTTGAATCTAGAAATAGAACTAATTCTCGCAAAGCAACTTGTACCTTAAATTCATAGAGGTCTATGATACAGAAGAAGAGAGAGGAGGAGGAAGCCTAGGTTTGAGAATGGGTTGGACCCATGTTAGAAGGATCCACACTTTCCAGGATTTTTACTTGTATTAAAACTTTACAGTCATTCAAGGTTCAAATATGCAGATTTGGCATAAAATTAGTTCTCAGAATCATGATTACAGAAGTTAAGATTTCTTTTAGGAGGTGTTTGGTTATTGAAAATGGAATTTTTAAAAGGGGAAAAATTGTAGCATGGCAGCTGCACAGAGAGAAACATGAATTGGGAAAATTCTACTAAAAACATTCCCTCAGAAAATTCTACCCAAGTAGAAATGTCTGGTTTTATGATTCGAGGACATTAATGTAATTTTGTTGCACCATCGAGCACTAGATATTAGAAGATCACAAACTTCAAATTTCAACATATATGTAAAATCATAAAGAACCATGATTTTGAAATACATCCACCTGCTCACCAGTCTTACGAGCTGGTGCTTCACTCCATTAGTTGTTCAGAAAAATTATCAGTCAGTCTCATCTGTCTGGAATCTTCTGCACAGTCCATCCATGTCATCTTCAATGCACAGGTCACTCTTGCATGTATAATATGCAGCCTGCTGCATACCATTTCATCTTGCACATCATATGCGGCACAAATATGTATCGCCCAGAGGTCTCTTTCTTCGTGCCTTTAAATATAATAGCATCATGTTTATAACTGTGTTTACTGAATGTTGTTTGCAGTTGACCGATCTGGTCATGGAAAATGGAGCAGACGTCCTCAGCATCCCCATCGAAGGGAAGAGAGAGATCTTGTTGAGCCTTCATCAAGCTTCTGCGATGGAACCACCGGAAGATTGGGAAGGGGCTACACCCGTCCAGATAATGATGCAGTTGGCTTCATGTTGGGGAATCAGTTTACAACAACTTATGAAGTAGTGTCTTGGATAATCTCTCTTGGGCGTGTACTTCGTTTTCTTATAATTATTTGTGTCTTGGTTGTTAAGAAGCATTTAACATAATATGTTATGAAATATAGGAAGATGGAAGAGCATGCACTAGGCCACAAAAGTCACTTTGGTGTTCTTTTGTTTCATTGTTACTGGTTTTTTTTTCTTACTACAAAAACAGTCATTGCATGTGTGTATCGATTTGATGAATGTTTCAACCAGGTGAATACATTGAGGCTTGCCCATTGTAGTTGATTGTGAGGGTTGCCCAGGCAAGCGATTGATCAGGGCTGTGACCTCTCCTGTTCTTGTTTAATCTCCATTGCTTGTATGATCGTAGAAGACCTGATCTAATATTTTCTGAAGAAAAAGAGCTCTAGCGGATATGCAAGCTTGCCGGCTAAATTGATAAGCCAAAAAGTTACTGTCCAAATCTTTTAGTCTTTTTCACTGATTATGACTCGCACGGTAGCACATTTACTGTACACGTTCAAATCTGCTCTACCGGCAACTCAAGGGGATTCGCTCGCTATAAGGAAATATGTTACAATCGATTAATAGTGATCGAAATTTTTTCTCCCTAACCTGCCCTCTCCTTTTCGGTGTTTGCTTGTGATGACCTCTCCTCATTGGCCTGCTGCGATGGCCTCCCTCCCCTCCAACCTCCGTTCGTTGGCCTGCAGCTATGGCCCCCCTTCCCATTTTGGCGATCGCTCGCGACGGCCCTCCATCCCTTTTGCTTTTTCGTCGAACTTGCTTTCTTTTTTCTTACCGTCATCTATCGCCGATCTCTATCGTCGGGGAACAGGATGCGGCATGGGCAGTCGGAGGACTGGGGTATGGTGCTGGAGGTGCAAAGCAGTGGATAGGGAGTGGTACGGGTGGTCAGGGGATGGTGCGAGTGTAGTATGGGAGGTGGGGTGTGGGGATCGGTGGGGTGGATGAGCGTGGTGGTGCGGACGGGTGTGAAAAGAAGGATGGAAAAAAAAAAAAAAAAAAAAAAAAAAATAAATTATTAAAAATATTAATAATTTATTATTATATAAAAATAAAATAAAATAAAAATAAAATATATAAAAATAAAAATAATATAATAAAAATAAAATATATAATATATAATAATATTATAATATTATAATATATAATAATAATATAATAATATATTATGATATATTATAATAATATTATATTATATTATGATAATATATTATAATATATATTATAAATATAAATATATATTAGAATATAATATATATATATAAAGGTAGACTGGGCTTCGATCGATTGAATTTCGGTCTATATCCGATCTGATCTCCAGCTCTCGGATCAGCGTGCATCTCCAAAATATCTTTAAAAAGCAAACGAAAGTCAGTTAATTGAAAAAAAAAATGTACGAAGCATTTAAAATGCAAGACGCCTTCACGGGAGTCTGTAGGTGCCTACAGGCTCTCTGAAGGCGCCTTCAGGGAGAGTTCAACACATGGATGCCCCGACTCTTTGACTCTTTCTCTTCCGCTGGCTATAAAAAATAATAAATATCAAAATAAATATGGCTATAAAAAAATAAATACTGAAATAAATATAAATTATTTTAGGATAAATATAAAGTTTCTATTTATTAGATGTTGTTTGTTTTTATTCTGAGAAGTTTGTATTTATTTTGGATAGTTTGTATTTATTTGACCTTAAAAGCGCCTTCAAAAAGGCTGAATAAATATAAACTACTCAAAATAAACATAAACTCTACAGAATAAACATAAATTATCTAAAATAAATATAAATTCTATAGAATAAATATAAATAATATATAATAAGCAAAAATTTTATGTTTATTATATAGTATTTGTGTTTATTTCAAACATCACGTCAACTTTTTCGTATTTTTTTTTTAACATGCTAGGTTGGCTAATGACGCTCCGTTTGCTTTTAGAGGTCTTTTGGAGATGCTCGTCGATCCAACGATCGAAAATTTGATTGAATATGGACTGATATCCGATCGATTGAAGCTTAGTCTATCTCTCTTTATATATAATATTTATATTTTTTATATGAAGTTTAATTTTTAATAAATTTAATTTAAAAATATTTTTAAAATTTGGTGTTATATTACTTGTAATCTGATTATCGTATCAAGCATTAGAATCAAAATTTCTAATAATTTTACTGCCTACATATGCCAAATATAATATTTAACATTACTGATAAGCTATCCAAACTATAAATAATTCAGATTATTAGATAATCTAAATTACTACTCCGGTAATATATCAAACTCAACCTAATAGTTTTGCTCCATGCATATTTGTATCCTCCGTGGGAATACCAACTCTTATGCTGGAGGAGGAAGGATTTCTACCATATGAGATCTGGCCGTTATGACGACGCATTGAATATCAGAACCATTAGAAGTGAAGATTAGATTTGGATTGTTACTGTCAACTGGATGGTTCTAATATTATTTGTTTTTAAGTATTAATAAATGAAATAGAATATGAGAGAAAGGACCATTCGGTACATTAATAAATCTAGTTTATTTTTAATTTTTTTATCTTCTTTTTTGATAGCATAATAATAATGAAAATTCTTGCATATTAAGATATCCAGATCCACGCTACTATTGTTATCCTTCTTATTCTATTTTATTTTCTGACTAATCCAATGTTGGTAGTACATTAGTGCATCTACTATAGCCATATTGGTAGCTTATCATCTGGTCCTGGATAAAACAAAGGGATAATATCTAATTGGATGTAATTGGCATGTATCTACATCTATAATGGCTGAAAAAGCTAAGTCAAAAATTAGGAATTTCCTTTGAGGACCGGTGCAAGAGTGGAGTAGAGTGGGGAATAATCGACAAAAGTGCCACAATGTACTTGCAATGACGTTGGGATCCTTCAAGATAAGAGGGACCTCGTTGTTTGTGGGTTAATTGGCAATGCCAAGGGTGGCTGGGTGTCGTGGGACATTTCTCTACACCGTCCTTCTCAGCCATGACCAAGACAAGCGGCCATTGTGATGCCGCATATGAGGAACATACAAAGATTGGGGACATGGCAACCGCTAAGGAGATTAAAAAAAAATTAGATAGAGATTGAAGCCAATATTATAACGACCAAATATATGATTCTCTCTCTCTCTCTCTCTCTCTCTCTATATATATATATATATATATATCTTGGGTTGCAGGCACCATCCATATGAAACCAATTATCGTTTCGTAGAATTGTCCGCAGTTGAACAGATACGATCATTGTTGCATATAGGGATGCTTATACTTAAGGCTGGCAAAATATAATTCGGTCAACTAATTCGATCCATGCTCGATCCATCATAAATAGAGTTAAATTTAAATTAAATAAATTTGAATTATAAATAAATCGATCCATTTAATTTATTTAATAATTAAATCAAATTTGGATTTCAGATATTTAATCTATTTAATCTATTTAATATTTAGATTGAGTTGAGTCAAATAATCTGTTTAACTTATTTAAGATATATTTAATTTATTTAAAATCTGATTAACTTATTTTTCATCTATTTAATTTAATCTATTTAATCTATTTAATTCGTTTAACTTACTTAACCATTTAATAAATGGGTTAAATGGATTAGATCAGATTATCTATTTAATAAAATAATTAGATTCATATTTAAATTTTTAATTTATTTAATAAATAAATAAAATTTAGATTGACAATTTTCTGATTCAACTCATATTGATCTGATTCATTTTTGATCCGATCCGATTCAATTGCCATTCCTATTTATACTAGCTTGAACTATAAACAAGGGGCAAAACTATTCAGAAGTCGATGGATATGCATCAAAATAATATGTATCGATAAGCAAAATTGAATGGAATATAATTTTCATTGCGAACTGCTTGACAAGTAGTTTTTTCTGCACCATCCATTTTACTTATCCCTCTAGCGATGTCCTTGCAAAATCGCATAGAAAGTGTTGCTACGAAATTGGGGACTAGGGAAAGAGAGCAACCAAAAATGACCTTCACTCGCTGTCACAGGTTATTTTGCTTAGCTCATCGCCAGCAAGGACCGCAACATCCTGTCGATGACGGTGATGCTTGTGCGAAATCTACAGTTACATGGGCCCTCTTCCCTTTTTTTTTTTCTTTTTAATAATTTTTTTTTAATAAATATTATGAAAAAATTAATCTATTTTTTTATTGTTCTCATATTTTTTAAAATAATAAAAAAATTATTTTTTCTTATATAATATTTATCCATGAAATAGATAAAATTTTACAAACCTAGGAGATAGCTAAATTATTTTTTTCTCGATTAGTAAAATAGATATTTAATTTTATATCTTAAATATCTCATCTTTATTTTTAATATTTTTATTATTTAATGCTTGATAACTCAATCATTCGTTTTCTTCAAATCTTAAAATTATAAAAAATATTATAAAAAATATGAATAATTTTTATAACTTACTCATGAAAGTAGTAATGCAAAAAAATATGGATAATAAATTTTAAATAACTTTTTCATGAATAAAAAAAATAGATAAATTAATTTTATCTAAATATTATCTAAAAAATATTTATCTAAAAAAATATAAATTTTTGATAAATTTTTTACTTGCAAAAAGAATGGATCCTTTAGGCTACATATTTATTATACACTTACCCAAGTCAGACCCAAGGGAACCAGATCAACTCAGTCAGGTTAAAGAAGCCACCTTCCTTTTTTTTTTTACTAAAAAGGAAGCCACATTCTTTAACCTGATTGCCACTTGATGGTTCTAGCGAACAATTAGTTTAACCTGCTGCCTTTATCGATAGCTATTTTTACCGGAGTCTTGCACTTTAAAACTCCTTTAAAACACCTACAACGTTTTATTCCACTATAAAAATCAAGTCACCCAATGCCCAGAACGGGAGGAATCATTTATCATATAGACGTGATGGCTGAATGAATACCTTCCAAGATCCTGGCAATACATGTTTAATTAAGAGGCTCAATCTACAAATACATGATACAACAAAAAAAAAAGAAAAGAAAAGGGCAGGAACTTAATAGCATGACAATGGATTGTAGGAAACAGCTCAAGATCTGCGACCATGAAATACAATTTTGAGGTTGCCACATCTGAACCAAACCCTTCATGTTGTCAAATGAATGATGCTGATGTCTGGATTTAGCTTTCATGGTATTTGGTGCAATAAGCCTCCAACACCCTTGGAGCACTCCTCTTCCGATGGACTGGGGAGAAAAATGAAATCATAGCAAGCTGTTTGGCTACTAATCTTTCGTGCAGTGAGCATCTGTACCATGCCGGGTGCGGTGACGATAACCCACATTGCCATGGAACTTCTTAATCTCCTCTGAACTGCTGTTGCTCGCCTGCAGCAACTGCTCATCTTCCCCGTATATGAGGTATGGAGCTTCACTTCTTTTTCCGGATACCAGCTTCGACTTCGAGGCACCTCTCAACGCATGGTGCTCCCAAACTTGGACGTCAATTTTGATCACCAACGCACGTTCTGTATCTGGAATAACTTCATCCAAGGGATCCTCGGCACCTCTGCAGCATTCTCTTCATTGGACCTGACTGCTAGTTTTGCACCAGTTGCAGAGATGGCACTGTTGTCGAGGCAGCAAACCAACTGATTCATATAGCAAGCAAGAAAAAAATTTGGCTCAGCATGCATAATTATCTGACAAATGTGAAATAACTGAATAATTTCAAATGTGAAAGAACTAAGGCTATTGATGTTAGATGTAAAACTTTCTATAGACATATTTTATAATATTTAATTTATTAATAAAATTTAGATTATTTTATCATTCATATTTATTTTTGATTATGTCTGTGAATTGCACATTGATTAATAGGTATGATAATATATATTCTTAAGAGTTGAGAATTTAAGATATGTATTATTATAATTAACTTATAAACTGCGTCCGATCGTAGGATCATCACGAGGATGGTGATCGATCCGAAAGATTGGTGTATGATCATTTTCTTCGGATAGATGGGTCTTGAATCTATGGTATATAGACACTGGAGCAAAAGTACAGGTGCTTGTTAAGAATAAGGGTACTAAGCATTTTCAATTTCGAGCAGTCATAAGAAAGTCTACTTTCTCGTCTGTGACATACTTGTTGCTGTAGTTATGTGTCTAGTTCTCTGATCTGAGGTGTATCGGTAGTTCACCTTAAGAGTGCTATAGTTTGATTACACCATAACTCGATCTCCTAGTCATATGGAATCTTGAGGTATATGTTGGCTATAGTATATTCATCAAGATGGGATCATTAAACTTGGTAGAGAAGGAATAGTTCTATGAAGATCATAATATTGAGTCTTAAAACCCATGGCCATGGTAATGTGAAAAATGGAAAGAAGTTTCTATTATGGTTTCACATCGAACTCGAATCGATTGATTCTATCATATGACGAGTATGAGATTTGATGAGTTAACCTTAACCTCGACCCTATCGGGACTCATAATAGAAAAATCGAATCATATGATAACTGCACCAAGAGATTCTTTTTTAGTTCTGATGGATTGCCACTATATACTGTTGGGTGTCACTAGTGGATTATTAGATCAATTAGAATTATTTTGATGATCGATAATTTTAATTAGTTAAATTGAAAAGACTTCTGATCCATCAAAAAAAGTTTTGACAATGTCGATAATGGAGATAACGATATGTCCTATTATCATACAGAATTGAACCTATAGGATCACATAATTAAGAATTTTAATCTTAGATTTTTCAATTAGACTCATACAGTCTGAGTGGATTAGGATTTGATCCTATTGGGTTCAAGAGAATCATGCTAGCACATGATTAAACCTGATTTTTGTTGCTTTAGGTTTTCTATTGGATAGAGCTTAGGCAAATTGGATTTGATTTACAAGGACACCAAAAGTTGGTGTGCCCTGGGTCTCCTAATTGGATAAGGATGAGGGAGCGCCAAGTTTGGGCCGCCCCCCTCCTTTTCTCTTTCTTTATGCGTAGATGAGAGGGGTGCATGTCCCCTAGTTTTTTTCTAGGAGAGTGCGCCATTTGAGAGAGAATAAGTGGGCACATGCCCCTTGGTTCGATCCTAACGTGTGTCCCTTATGGATAAGGTTTCAATTTGAATGAGTCTAATCTATTCAAATTTGAATAGGTTATTTGGATTTAATTCAAACTAGGGGAGAAGATTAGATAAGGCGATGAGGCGCCAACCACCCTTATCCAGATAAGGATGGCGGACGCCCCATATTATTTTGTTCGATAAAATATTCGTAGAAAAGAGGAGGGGGTGCCAGATCATTCTAGAAGTCCTTCTGCTTTAAGTCTTTGACTCGGTCAATGACTTACAGCTCAAGAACTTTTAGTGTCCTATTTCTACAAATTGGGAATTTTTAGAAACTGCCAGAGCCCTTTTCTTCTTCCACGCCTCCTCCCTATCCTTTCCACTTTCTCTCTCCCATGCCCAAAGGAGTTGGACTGATCTTGTTCGAAGTACTTAAAGGGTCTGATGCTGTCTACGTTATAGAAGAAGAGAAAGTAATTAAGTATTGATCGAATTGCTGCCGACGATTAGATCAAGGATAGATCCAGGAGATCCAGATTTTACTTATTAAAAATGGATCTAAATCGAAGAAGACATCTATATTTGAGCCAGAGCCAGAGTGGATACCTGTAGAGGCCGGACGCATGCGCGGCTCAACAGTAGACCTCGATCAAATTTTGATCATTGGATTGTGGAGATCGCTTACCTGCACAAAGGTGATGTGATCACCCCTTGGTATACATGATTATATGCTTTGTTTTGATTTAGATCTATAAACTGCATGCTAGATCGGATTCAAAATTTTTAAATTTGGCTGCATCTGATTCGATCCATTCTGGCATGCGACACCATTCCTTCAATTGGTATCAGAGCCAATTTAATGGTTCATAGATCTAGATTGCATTATTTTGATGAGATCAGATGTAGCATTAGATTCATATTACATGAGATGTAAATGATCAAAGCATGTTTAGATCTATTTTCATATATGAGATATATGCATGATGTAGATCTAGTTTTATATCTTAGTAGCATAGTACTTGAAATGGAGATATCATCATGGCCGTCCGGTCATAAGAGAAAGAAAGATTTAAAGATCCTCCTTTTTCATTCGATGGAATGCTCTTATGGCATGTAGGAATGCCCCTTGTGATGATCGTCATGAAAAAGAACAGTAAAAAGATGAACTTACTTTCTGTTAAATCCTAGATCTAAAAATCCTAAGATCTTTTTTATGATGCATATAAAATTATTTAGATTACGAAAATAGTTTTCAAATCTAAACTTGAATTTTTTGGTATACACATAAACCCATGATATGTTATACTTAATTAAGAATTAAGATATGAAATTGAACAGATCTAAAATTTATGAATTAAAGATCTAAGATAATTTCATAAAACATAGATTCAGGGTGTGGATAGCTTAATTAGATTTAGTATGAGCGGTTGATCAAACCGAATCAAGTGTTGGTTAGGATAGGATCAAGAGTGCTTTATGACCAGCTCAAATAGTTATAAGTCTGGTCAGATCGATTAACAGCCATATATTATCGATCAGCTAAAGATCTAATTTGGCTTAGTGGTTTGAGCCTTGATTGTAGGTTAACCTGATCAATTCTAAATTGACCAATTGATGTCTAAGATAAGTATGACAGTTTGATAGTGGTCATTAATTGAGAGCTACTCGCATAGATTGAGTCTATGGTAAGTTATTGGCATATCCCTCCCATCGATCTCATTTATCTGGCCAATGTAGTCGATTGAGTTTTAAATTGAATTACCAATAATTCAAGCTAGCCCATGCCGCTAGGTTAGTCATAATAGTTATGACTAATTAAGGATGTGACTTAAATTAAATTTCTCTATAAAATATTAAGTCATGCAGTCTTCTGCCATTATAGTTATGCGAGCTCTTTTCGAGGTTGATTATTCTCGGCTGGATATAATTATTCAATTACACTGGAAAGATGCAACCATACTATTAGGCATGAGATGCTACGGAATGGAAAAGAAGTTGGGCTCAATATTTTGGATATGGTAAGGATCCCAATCATGACTTCATTTCATACAAACGGTGGATCTGACTTAACTAAGGAGTGGAGCAATATTTCGGACATAGTGAGCTTCATAAATTAGAGACCAAAATTGGCTGCAACATGTTTAAAAAAATATTGGATAAGAGTTATCTACTCATCGATTGATCCATCATCAATAATTGTTAGGTGAGATGGTAAGCTAATCGATGAGATTGCAGCATCCACTAGAAATATTTAATCATAAATATTTTTGTATCTCTACCAAAAAAGTATAAGGGATCCAAAAAAATAGTGGGAGCCTTATTTTATTTTTAAAATAAAATGGTTAAGTCAAATGCAAAATCTAACTAGAAACTTTGACTCTCTATAGGAATTATGTCTGCTTCAAACTACCTTACCAAAATTCTAGAAACTAATAGACTGATCAAACCAAATTTCAAAGATTGACTTCGAAACTTAAAAATTATTTTAAGTTTTGAGAAATTGATCTATGTCCCTGACCAGGACCTTTCCCCTCTTCTAGCTTGTCTGACCATTGATCAAAGAGCGTCTCATGAAAAATGGTTAGATGATGACAATAAGATTAGATGCTATATGTTGACATCAATGTTTAATAAATTACAGTGCCAACATGAGGACATGAGGACTGTCAGGCAAATACTGCCTCACCTACAAGAGTTGTATGGTGAGCAGAGCTACACAGCTTGCTATGAAGTATCCAAACGACTCTTCAAAATATAGATGTGTGATGGGCAGTCGGTCCATGATCATTGTTTAACAATGATCAAAGACCTGGAGGAGCTTGAAAAGCTCGACATGTCTATGGATAAAGACTTGTAGATTGATCTTATTTTACAGTCCTTGATTGATTCATATGGATAGTTTACTATAAATTTTCATATGAATAAGATCCAATACACCATGGCCGAGCTCATGAGCATACTGGTCACTATTGAGAAAATCTTAAAGAGTTCAAAAGGCTCTGTACTTGCTATTAAATAGACTTTTTCCAAAAGAAAGTCTTTCGAAAAGAAGAAAAAGTTCATGAAGAAATAGAAAGTAGAGAGGAAGAAGACGGAGAAGAAGCCAGAACCGAAGAAGAAGGTTGTTGAAAAAAAAAGTATTTCCACTGCAACTCTATTAACCCTAATGATTGATTTTGATGAGTAACAAAATGTTTGAGTATATGTTTGGACTAATGAATTGTCAAAGATCATGTTTCAAGATGAATAATAGAGTATCAAGAGAAAAATCTCAAAAAGTATATTTAAAAATTGATAAGAAGAAGTTGGAAGCTTTTGAAGTATGAAACACATCCAAAGCAAGGCTGAAAGAGGGTATTTCAAGACCAAAGTTGAAATAAAATTCATTTGATTAAAGTCAAAATTTTTAGTATGAGAGCTGTTGAGTCGACTCCAGAAAATGGCTATTAAGCTCGAGTTGAAATAGAAAGAAAAAAAATTCTGGCATGCAAAAGTTTCAGCTGGCACGCTCTCGAGTTGACTTATGATTGAGCACGAGTCGACTCGAGTGAATAATGACAAAAAAGAAGATTTTTTAAAAAAATATTATTCTTGAGCAAAGGGTTCAAGTCGAGGTCTCAGAAAAATATAGAGAGACTGATTTTTGGAATAAAGTTTGGGAGCAAACTCGCAGAACTATCGAGTCGACTCGAGGGGATCGATGAGTCGACTCGATCTCCAACGATTAATTTTCTATAGAATATTCAGAACTACACAATCCATCTCTAAATGGCTATATTCAGATATCCAATAGTTAGAAACCATTCTCCAGCCTATCAAACATTGAAAAAGAGCTACCAAATACTTGGAAGAAGTGATTTGACATATCAATCATTGAGAGGAATCAAAAGTAAAGTGAAAAAGTCCAAAAAGTATTGAAAAGAGGATATTTCATTCCTAACTCCTTAAAACATCAAATTAAGAGATTTTTTCTAGCAAGAAGACAAGCTCATCTGCTCAAAAGCTTCCATCAAAAAAGTTTTCAAAGCTTCATCGATATTCTTGCTTTTGTATTTTTAGTTCTTATTACATCTTTTATATTTATTGTATCTTGCTTCAATAGAGTTTTGAAGCTAAGAAAAAGGCCTATCCAAACTTGAGGATTGGATTGTAAGCCAAAGGTTAGCTTAGAGATTGATTGTAGTTGGTAATTTGGTGTAAAATCAATTATATTTTAGATAGTGAGCCTAGAAAAAATATCTGACTATAATTTTGAATATATTATAATAAAATTCTTAAGTGGATCTTGGAGAGTGGATATAGATGCAAGGGGCACCAAACCATTATAAATTTCTTGGTGTTTATGATTGTTCTTGACTCTTGCTTTTTATTACATTTATATTTCTGCATACTTAGTTACATTAGATTATAACATACTTCAACACTTCACTAGTTTCAAAAATAGCACATAACTTGCTTGAATTTTAAAAAATCTAATTTATCCTCCCTCTTAGGTTGTCTTACTGGATAACAAGTGGTATTAGAGCCTGATACTCATTTCTTTTGATTTAACAATCAAGAGTTAAGATCAAATGGCAACTCGTATAAGTGCATTCTTTATTGAAGGCCAATCAACCAACTATCCACCCTTGTTCAATAGAATAAATTACACTTATTGAAAAGCATGCATGCGCATTTACATTCAAGCACTTGAATATCAACTATGGAGAGTTATAATCAAAGGTCCATATACTTCCATAATTAAAGTAGAGGGTAATGATATTCCCAAATCCGAAAAAGATTGGGATGAGCATGACATGAGAATATTAGAATTAAATGCTAAGGCCATGAATATTCTATATTATGCACTAGATCCTAATGAGTTTAATAGAATTTCTACATATGCTTTAGCTAAGAAGATTTGGGATAGGTTAAAGGTCATCCATGAGGGTACCAATCAAATAAAAAAGTCCAAAATAAATATACTTATGCATAAATATAAATTATTTAAAATGAAAGCCAATGAATCTATTTATGAAATATTTACTCAATTTACCGATATTATCAATGGTTTAAAAAGCTTAGAAAAATCTTATACTAACAATGAGCTTGTTCGAAAAATTCTTAGATCACTTCCAAAAGCTTAGAAAGTAAAAGTCACCATCATTCAAGAAGTCAAGAACCTCAATAAGCTACCATTAGAAGAGCTTCTTGGGTCTTTAATGACTAATGAATTGACCATGAGGCAAAATATGGAGAAAAAAATCAAAAAGAAGAAAACCATTATCGTCAAAATTGCTACTTTCAAGAATGATGAAAGTGAAGAGTCCGAAGAAGAAAAAGAAGAAGACCTAGCCTTGATTATAAGAAAGTTCAAGAGGTTCATGAGAAAGAAGAAGCAAGGATTTAAGAAGAAGACCTTCAAAGATAAGCCAAGTAAAGAAAAGAAGAAGGAGCTACCAATTTGTTTCGAATGCAAAGGGCCATTTTAGAATGGACTGTCCTCTTCTCAAGAAATCATTCAAAAATATCAAGAAGAAGATGATGATGGCCACTTGGAGTGATAGTAAGGATTCTAGCTTCAAAGAAGAATCACAAGAAGTGGCCAATCTTTACTTAATGGCACATCATGAGGAGATAAATGCTGAAAATTTTTTAGATTTCATATTTGATAAATTACAAGATACTTTTTCTGAACTTATGATTGAATATAAGAAAATAACCTTGAAAGATGAAGAATTGAAAAAGCAAAATTTTGAACTTGTTCATAAAAAGAAAATTTTTTTTGAAAATTAAATTTACTAACTCATGAAAATTAGAAATTAAATAATAAATTAAAAATCAAACCATTTGTAGAAAGATTTACTTATAGCTCCAAAAAATTGAATATGCTATTAAATAAACAAAGTGCTATTTTAATAAGCCTGGATTAGAATTAAAACTCCATAATAAGTAAAAATTATTGAAAAATCTATTTATTAAAGCTTTATCAAATTCTATCTTAAACTTTTTATATTATTATTATGATAAAATTAATCATAAATCTTATGCATATGATTTTAGAAAATTAAATGGACATATGATTAAAATAATTTAGATTCCAAAAAGAACTATAAGTACTAATTCCAAAAGATTCAAGATAACTTAGGTACCTAAAAACTCAACTTGATTTTCTTATGTAGGAGTGTCTTGTAGCTCGGGAGAAGAAAAGGCTTTGGTATCTTGATAGTGGTTATTCAAGGTATATGATGAGTGATAAATCTCAACTTGTCACTTTTCAACTTAAAGATGGAGGAGTGGTTACTTTTGGAGATAATGAAAAAGAGTGCATTATTGGTGTTGGTAACATACGTATCATTTCTTTCACTTCTATTTAAAATATATTACTAATTGATGAATTGAAATATAATTTACTTAGTATTAGCTAATTTTATGATAAAAAATTTAAGATTACATTTGAATCTTTATTTTGCATAGTTTCTAGTTTTAATGATGATGGTATCATATTTATTGAATATAGACATAATAATGTCTACATGGTGGATCTAGATGATCTACATATGAAGAATAATCATTGTCTTATTACGATGGATGCCAAAGTCAATGGCACTAATTGGTTGAGGCATCGTAGATTAGGTCATGTAAGCATGGATTTACTTTCTAAATTAATTATTAAGAAAGATCTTGTAAAAGGACTACTAAAATTAAATTTTGAAAAAAAATAAATTTATGATGCATGTTAACTTAGAAAATAAACTAGAATCTCTTTCAAAATAAAAGAAATAATTTTAACTTCTAAGTCTTTAGAATTACTTCATATGGAATTATTTGGACCCACAAGGACCACTAGTTTAGATAATAAAAAGTATGGTCTTGTAATTATGGATGACTTTTCAATATTTACTTAGATGATATTTTCAGCATAAAAAGATGAAGTCTTCAATGTATTTTCTAAATTTTATCATAAAGTTTTAAATAAAAAGAACAAATCAATTGTATGCATATGTAGTGATTATGGTACCAAAATTTAAAAATTAGTATTTTAAAAATTTTTATAATAAAAAAAATTAATCATAATTTTTCTGCATCTAAAACTCTTTAACAAAATGTAGTAGAAAGAAAAAAATATACATTAAAAAATGGTATGAACTATATTATGTAAAAGTAATTTACCTAGATACTTTTGGGCTGAAGCTATAAATATTATATTTTATACTTTAAATCATGTATTAATAAGATCTATTTTAAAGAAAACTTCATATGAACTAATTTGGAAAGATAGAAAATCAAATATCAACTATTTTGATGTTTTGGTTGTAAACATTTTATACTTAATAATGAAAAAGATAATTTAAAAAATTTGATGTTAAGTCGGATGAGGGTATCTTCTTGGGATACTCCTCATCAAGCAAGACATATAAAGTCTTCAACAAGATAACTATCATCGTTGAAGAATCTATCTATTAATCTTTGATGAATATAATGATAAGTTTTTTAGAAAACAAGATGTTTTGGATGAAGATGCAGGTGATCTCAATGACAAGATGGATAGTCTCATACTTCCTCCCAAAATAATGAAGAAGAAAAAAAGAATAAAGAGCCCACTCTTAGCCCAAGAGAAAAGTTATCAAAAGAATGGAGGTATGCATATAGACATCCTAAAGATCTTATAATCAATGATTCATCACAAGAGATAAGAATTTGATCCTATCTTAGAAATGTTAATAATTATTTAGCCTTTGTATCATAATTTGAATTTAAAATAATAGAAAAAGCTGAAAATGACCCATGTTGGTCTAATGCTATGCAAGAAGAATTAAATTTTTTTTTTGAAAAAAGGTTTGGACTCTAGTTAATAGATCTAACGGCTACCCTATAATCAGAACTAAATAGATATATAGAAATAAATTAGATAAACATCGCATCATTATTAGAAATAAAGCTAGAATATTGGTGGCAAAAGGATATACAACCAAGAGGAAGGCATTGATTTTGATGAAACCTTTGCCCTACTAGAAAAATTAGAAGCTATTAGACTATTACTTATATTTATATATTTTATGAACTTTAAATTATATTAAATGGATATAAAAGGTGCATTTCCTAATGGTTATATAGCTGAGAAAGTGGATGTTAAACAACCATCCAATTTTGAAAATCATATATTTTCAAATCATGTGTTTAAATTATATAAGGCTCTATATAGATAAAACAAGCTCCACGTGCATGGTATAAAAGATAAGCAAATTTTTGTTAGATAATGAATTCATTAGAAAAAAATGTTGATAAAACTTTATTCTTAAAAAGAAAAGATGACAATCTATTCGTAGTATAAATTTATATAGATGATATCATTTTTGGTGCTACTAATGAATTCTTTTATTAAAAGTTTGTCAAGCTTATGTAGGGTGAGCTCGAGATGAGCATGATGAGAGAGCTAAATTTCTTCCTCAAACTCTAGATCAAACAAAGTGAAGAAGGAATCTCTATTAACCAAACAAAATATACAAATAAAGATACTTAAGAAGTTTGGGATGGAGACCTTGAGATCAATTGGCATGTGCACTAATCAGTACATCCTGCAAACTTGATAAAGATGAAAAAGATAAGAAAGTAGATACTAAATTATATAGTGGTATAGTGGCTCTCTTCTTTATCTTACTACAAGTAGATTAGATATAGTATTCAGTATTTATATGTGTGCTAGATACTAATTAGATCTTTGAGAATCTTATTTACTTGCTATTAAAAATTTTTTTAGATACTTATCTGGAATACTTAATGTAAGACTATGATATGATAGATCATCACACTTTGAATTAATTGGATATTTTAATGCTTATTTTGCTGAATATAACCTTGATAGGAAAAGCACTAGTTGTACATGTCAATTTATTAGAATTAATTTGATTTCATAATTTAGCAAAAAACAAAACTCAGTAGCATTATCTATGGTCGAGGTTGAATATATTACTATAGAAAGTTGTTATGCTTAAATCATGTAGATCAAACAATAACTTGAAGATTTTAGGTTCAAACTTAATAAGATTCTGATAAGATATGATAACACAAGTGCAAGTAACTTAACCAAAATTCTAATTCAATATTCAAGATATAAACACATTGAAATAAGGTATCATTTCATAAGAGATCATGTGTAAAACAATGATATGATACTTGAATTTATTTGTACTGATAAGCAATTAGCTGATATATTCACAAAATTCCTTAGTGAAGAAAGATTTAGTATCATTATAAGAGAATTAGAATTGTTCTATCAATCAGAATAGATCTTATTTTTATACCTAAAGCAAGTTGAATTAAACTCAAAAAGTCAATTTTGTATGTATAATCAATAATCAATAATCAACATTATGGAAAAATCCCTTAATATTGTTTGTATACTGAATTTTCATTGAAATTATAAAAAGTTTTAGAACTCATGCTTGAGTCGACTTGAGCAAAAATCTCAAGTCGACTCGTGCTCAAATCAACTTGTAGAAAAACACCAGTCAACTCGAGGGTCGGGGCGCATTTAAAATGGACCCATAGCTGTTCGCAAAGTCCTAAATCTGCTCACGAACAATGAGTAGAGGGTCTCTTCTCCTCCCAAACTCCCTTGAATAGTGTCCACTTGAATCCTTACCCTCCATCATCCCAGATTTGCTTGATTAGAGGTAGATTTAAAATAAGATGGTGCAGGAAAAGTGGGGTGTGTAGAAAATCTGCTCAACTCGACATGCCGAGGAACAAAAAAGGAGGAAAGCTCGAATAGAATGAGTAGCATCCCAAGCCTTTGAATCTTCTTAGCCACCTGAGCAACCCATTCTAGAGGAACCTAATCTGGTTAAGGATCAAGGTATTTTGGTTTCTTCTCCTCCACAACCCTTTTTCGTAGAAAGAATGGTCACTAGGGCAATAGCTACGGGAAGAAAAATAGATTTTGGTTTCTTTGAAAGATATAATTTTTCAATAAGAACTTGGATTGAAAGAATGGGATGGAGAAGTTTTTGTAACATTAATATTCTCATGTACCCTAAACTAATTAGAAAATTTTATGAAAATTTGAGAAGAGGTGCAGTCGACATAGTGTCAACAATGAAGGGAATTCAATTCGAGATTATATAGGAGAGTTTAGCACAAATTTTTGGGATATCTAAGAATGGGATCATGCCCAAAAGACTAACTAATAAAAAGGCTGGGCTAAAGTTAATTATCGGGAGAGATGATATTGTATGAGATGTCTTAGCACCGACCCTTTCAGTGAAGATGAGAGTGCTGCATCATATTATTGGTAGGATTTTTATTCCAAAGTTAAGAAGACATGACTTTATTTCAAAAAGAGAGTTATGCATGATGTATCACATTGTTCAGGGCATTCCTCTAAACTTGCTAGGCATTATGATGCATCAAATTAGAGAAGCTGCTATTGAAAATTAGGTGTGTTTGCCCTATGGGATGGCTCTGACACTAGTATTTGAGACAACCAGAGTACCACTAAAAAATAAAGGGTTCAAAAAACTATCTCATTTTGATGTTTATGATATGAGGGCCTTGACTAGAATGCAGTACCATATGGAAGCAGGAAGATGGATTAAAAACATTTTTGATCAAAAGAGAAGAGAACCGAATGTAGAGGAGTTAGGGGAGTTTTCTACTCCTATTGCATCTAAAGCTGTACCAACTTTTCATACCCCATCTAGAGTAGCACCAGATCCTAGTTTACCAGTCACACCGTAAGTTCCATCCACTACAGGCACTATTCCTTAGCTAGCAGCTACTAAATTTGCATCCATGGAGAGATTGACTGACATGATTTTTGCTGGAGTTAGTGGAAAGATACAAGCACTATTTGAGAAGATAGAGAGTGTGCAAATGGAGATGAGGTCCATATTAGAGAGTCACCACCTTGGAGCAGAGGGCGTTGAGACATGATGTGCCTATTGACTTCTCGAGTGTTACTGAGGAGATTGCTCGACTTAGGGGAGAGTTGAGTCAGGTGGGATAGAGATGATTGCAGCTATCAGTGGGCTCGGACAGGCACAACAGTAGGGGATCATTTCTATAATTGGAGCCATGAAAAGTTTGATTAGAAAAATCGAAAAACTTGCTCCAGGTATAGTACCAGTAGCAGCAGTAGATGCAGCCACCAGAGCCGCCATGCCTCATCCTTTACCTACTCAGCCTATGTCTTCTACTCCATCTACTCAGGTATCTATTGGTGAGAGTAGATCATTGCTCAAAGTCTATACTCGTGTTAGTGTGGGGCCTGCTCCTCCATAGATGGCTGGTCCATTAGCTAGGAATAGGAGCCGAAGGGCTAGATCATCATCCTTTCGAGCCTTATCATCCGAGACACTTAAGATACCTTCAAATGATTAGTATCGTAGGAGATTGATAGATAGTCACTTGATATGTTAGGATTATGTGTTTAAACTTATCTTTGTATTAGTTACTTTCTAGCATTATACTTAGTCTTGATATGGATATGTTATGTCATTGTATATTGGTATGTTATGTTCTGCATTGGTCTAACACATTCGTTTTGTGAATGCAATGCAAAACATATATGATCACTTACCTTTACATCATTCTATTATATGATTTGGAATGATCTTGTGTGATGATTATCTATAAATTGCCATTTTGACTGATGACAAAAAGAAGGAGAAAGATATATATGAGTGTTACGATGGTAATGTGAATGCCTCAGATCGTCTGATTGATATTCGAAATATCCTAGCTTGGTTGGCATTCGTTAACGTTTTGAGGGCAAGAAAGTTATCATGATGCCCTTCGAACTAATAGTCGATCTCTAAAAGGAGATTCGAGCCATTTTATCCAGAAATAATTTGGATAGCATTTGTAACTTATAGATTGCCTCAAATAGGTAGTTCATCTATACTCTCATTGGCATATCTTATGGGTTAACGATAATATAGCTGTGATCCAGCCACGAACAAGCTATCTCCCACTCAGCCTCAATTATCAAAAGTAGATATGGCATCCCAATCCCGCTAATAATGCGCTTCCATTTAGAAAAGATGTCCTTAATCTCATCATGATGGCATCAATGGCCCAAGATTCATGGAATAGTGAGATGGCCACCTAAAGCTTCCTTACAAATACCATAAATCCCAAGGATCTAGGTAAGCAAGAAATCCTCCTCAGAGAATTTCGTTGTTGCTTTTTCGTTCTCTGCTGACTTAAGCATTGGAGGATCCTCGCCGAAGTCAAATCCTTCAATTCGGACTTATTTTGCAGGTCACTCTAGCACCTCTTATGAGCAGTCGATCACTCTACTTTCGAAGTGCATAGTTTTCAGCAACAACAAATAGAGGAAGGATCTATCTTTTAAAAATGCCACCTAGGAAGGCATCGTCATGTCATAATGATGTCACTGATGCTGCTTCTCAATAAGCAGATTTTTGGACTGAAGATCATATTCAGCCCCTAGTAATAGAAGCCTCTGCATCGATTCAATTGGTCCCTATTACCATGGACCACCTGCTCCTCCAGCAGGTTCAGACTTTGACGGCCATTATTCAGACAGTCCAAACTGTATTTGTGCCTTCTTCAATGGCACCATAACCAAGTCATGCTGCTTTCATACCACTCTCTTGTTAGATATATGTGCCCTAGAAGCCAGAATTGGCTGACACTTATAATACACTTCTAAGGGCAAAATTATAATTTTAACTAATGACAATAAAATGGATTATTTTCTATCACATATGTGTATTTAGTGTCTGTGATACATCCTTTGAGTTAATGGTAATGATAATTCATATTTTCAAAAGTTGAAAATTTAAGACATGAATAATCATTATTAACTTATAAAATACTCTCGACCATAGGATCATCACGAGGATGGTGATTGATCCGAAAGGTTGGTGTACAATCGCTTCTCTTTAGTAGATGAGTCTTGAGTCTACGGTGTGGAGACACCGGAGCGAGAGTACAGGTACTCGTTAGAGAACGAGGGCACTGAGCGTGACCACCTCGAGTAGTCATTAGGGAAGTCTACCTTCTCGTCAATGACTGACTCGATGCTGCAGTAGTGTGTCTGGTTCTTTGACCTGAGGTGCATCGGCAGTTCACCTTGAGGGTGTTATAGTTTGACTACACCATTACTCGGTCTCCTAGCCATATGGAACCCTGAGGTGTATGTTGGCTATAGCATGTTCATTGTAGGAACTGGATTGCATCAAGATGGAATCTATCTACCTCGGTGGTAGAGGAGCAGCCCTATGATGATCATGAGAATCAAGTCCAGAAGCCCATGGCCATGGCAGAGTGAAATAATAGAAAGAGTTTCTATTTAGATTTTCACATTGGACTTGAATCGAATGATTACATCATATGACAGAAGACTAGGGTTTGACGAGTTCACCTTAACCCTAATCTGATCGGGGCTCAAGATAGAAGAACTTAATCACACAGGTAGCTGCACCAAGAGGTTCGCATTCAGCTCTGATGGGTTGCCACCATATACTGCTAGGTGTCACTGGTGGATTTTGGGAGCAATTAGAATGATTTAGATGATCGATCATTCTAGCTGTTCGAATCAGAAGAGTTCTGATCCATCGAAAGGAGTTTCGATGATGTCGATGATAGAGATCATGACATATCCCATTACCATACAGAACTGAACCTAACTGGGTCACACAAACAAGGGTTTGAATCTGGTGATCATCAATTGAACTGATCCTAGTTCAATTGATCTGAATGAGATTCAATTAGGTTCAAGGAAAATCGTGCTAGCACTCGATTGAACCTAACGTTCTTCTTTTACTATCATAAATAAGTTGTCCTGACTGAGCCAAAGGAGTTTGTGCTCAATCAGAGGCCTTCATATGGTCTGACTGGAGGTTGTCCAAGTCAGAAAAGGTTGTCTTATTTTGTAAGACATTACCTGCCATTTTTGGTCACCTGCCATTTCTTCGTTCTTTGACTTTGGTCAAAAGTCTACCTTTGACTGGTCAAATGTTGACCATAGATACTTTGACTTTTGTCCACATGTCACGCACCTATTGGAGAGCTGGTGGGGGCCTGTCCCCCTGCCAGAACCTGGCAAGGAGGAGGGCGCACGCCACCCTTGGCGTGTGCCCAAGTTGGAGGCGCCCAGGAGTCCCTGTTGGATAGGGACTCCATCTCCTTTTTGGATTCCAATTAGAGTTCTCCTAAGAACCAACTTTGACTGGTCTTAGGCACCATCTAAGGAGGAATCCAGGGGACTCTATTCCCACCAATCAGATTTAGATCTGATTTCACAAAGAGTTGTGATTGGTTGGGAAGAAGAGGAGTTGGATCACAGATAGTCTATAAATAAGACCCTGCGCCCAACTCAAAGAGCAATTGAAAATCCCACGCCCCAAGGCTGCCTCTCCTCTCCTCCTCCATGCCAAAGCATCTTCTCCCTCTCCTCTCCATATCCAAAAAGTGTTTTGGGTCCTTGGTTGGTGCAATCCAGATAAGAGAAAGGCGACTAAAAGCTAGAAGGCTGCACTGCTGCAAAGGACAACTGCTGATCTTCAAAAGGAGTTTTGAAGATCCTCCAGATCAGATCCAGATCTGATTTTTGGAGATGTGATAGAGAAGAAGAGGATCTCCAGATCCAAGCCTGAGTGGATATCGGTAGAGGCCAGGCACTTGCGTGGCTAGATCCAGAACCTTCCGCTGCTTACAGGATCATCAACGGGTAATAGGATTACCCACTTCAAGGTAAATTAAATTTGATTTAATTTATCTAAATTTTATTTTAATTATTAAAATAATAAGAATTAGATCTAAAATATCAAGATCTGATTAGATCAAAGAAAAAATTTTTGAAATATATCTCTTGATCTGATCAGATCTGAACGAACCTGGTCCGAAAAATCAGGATTTTCCTTCAACTGGTATCAGAGCCAAGGTTCTAAAGTATTTAGATCTAATTTTAAATTTATTTTAATTAAAAAATAAGTGATTTTAGATGTCACATGAGATGTGATCAGATCTGAAATTAGAAAAAATTAAAATTAAATGATTTGGATCTAAGATTAGAAAATATGCATGACTAGTTCTAAAATAGAATAGTTCTATAGAATAGTCTTTGCATGTTTTAATTTAATTTGATTAAATCATATTTTAGATCTATTTATTTACTATTTTTTGATATTATAATTATTATAATAATATCTAAAAAATAGTAAATAAAAATTATTTAATTTTAAATATTCATATGAGATATGATTGATGCATGTCTAGACTAGTTGTAGAATAGTTCTACATAGTTGTCTAGATTAGAATTTATTTTGATTAGATCAATTTAAATCTAATTTTTTAGATTATTATGAGATAATTTAGATCTGAAAATATGCATGATTCGATACATGAGATGTATGC
>QRFJ01000431.1:1078251-1099281 GCA_006176705.1 Cocos nucifera
TGGATTGTAGGCTAACCCAATTGGTTCTGACTCAACAATTTGGTGTCTAAGGTAAGTTTGGCACATACGACCGACTGGTTTTTAATTGGAAGCTACTCGACCTGAATGCGTTCTTGTGCGAGTTAATGGCATATTCCTTCCACCGGTCTCACTTACCTGGCCATATCTGTTGACACAGTTCTGATCTGAGGTGGTCAATAATCCGAGCTAACCCATGCCACTAGGTTAGTCATAATTGTTATGACTAAGCCAAGTCTAGTTTAATGAGACCTGAATCAATTCTCCCTAAGAAAAGATTAAGTCTGAGGTCTTCCACCATTGTAGATGTGCGGGCCCTTCCCGGGGTTGATTGTTCTCGGCTGGATACAGTGGCTCAGTTGCACCGGGAAGACGCAACCATGTCTATTAGGCATTGGATGCTATGGGCTGGAGGATGAGTTGGGCTCAATATTTTCGGATACGGTGAGAGACTCAATTAGGAACCCAGTCTATGCAAATGGTGGGTCTGACTTAACTAAGGAGTGGATCAATATTTCGGATACGGTGAGATTCATGAATTAGAGACCAAGTTTGGGTGCACCATGATTAGAGAATCATTGAACAAGAGTTGTTCACTCATTGGCTAACCCATCACCAATAACTGTTAGGTGAGGTGATGAGTCAGTTGGTGAGACCGCACCACCCACTAGAAATCATTAATCGTGGAGATTTTCGCATCTCTACAGAGGGAGTGTAGGGATCCGAGAAAATAGTGGGAGCTAATTTGTTTAAAAATAAAATCCCTAAACAAATTGGTCAAGTCAAAATTACAGTATCTAACTAGAATCTTTGACTCTCTACAGGAAAATGTCTGCGTCCAACCCATTGGCACGTATCCTAGACACACATAGACTGACTGGACCCAATTATAAAGATTGGCTCAGGAACTACAAAATTATTTTGGGTTCCGAGAAGTTAACCCATGTTTTGGACCAGGACCCTCCCACCTTACCAGCCCGTCCATCTATTGAACAGAGAGCGTCTCTGAAAAAATGGATTGACGAAGATAATAAGGCCAGATATTACATGTTGGGCTCGATGTCTGATGAGCTCCAGCGCCAACATGAAGATATCGGGACTGCTCGCCAAATGTTGGCTCACCTGCAGGAGATGTTTGGTGAACAGAGTCGCGCAGCCAAATATCAAGTCACGAAATGACTTTTTAAGGCTAAGATGCGTGATGGGCAGTCAGTCCAAGATCACTGTCTGACAATGATCAAGGACATGGAAGAGCTTGAGAAGCTCGGTGTGAAGTTGGACTTGGACCTGCAGAAACGATATTATTCTGCAATCCTTGACTGATGCATATGGGCAATTCATCATGAATTACCACATGCATAAACTTCAAAATTCCTTGGCCGAATTAATGAATATGCTGGTTACCGTGAGCTTTCTATGAAAGGTTCTAAAGGCTCAGTTCTTGCTATGGAACGGACTTCTTCCAAAAGAAAGTCTTATGGAAAGAAAAAGAAGTCTGTGAAAAAGCAAAAGGTGGAAGGATCAAAGAAGAAGAAGGCAGAACCGAAGAAGAAGGTCGATGGCAAAGGAAAGTGTTTCCATTGCAACAGCGACGGCCATTGGAAGCGGAACTGCCCTACTTACCTGGCCACCCTGAAGAACAAGAAGGAAGGTCCTTCTGGAGGTATGCTCGTTATTGAGTCTAACCTTACGGTTTCTTCTGCATCCAGTTGGGTGCTTGACTCTGGTTCTAGTGCTCATCTGTGCACTTCTATGCAGGGTCTTGAGGATAGTAGGAGGCTGAGGGATGGAGACATGATCCTACGCATCGGTAATGGAGCAAGAGTTGCTGCAGTAGCCGTGGGAACATACCCTCTTCGATTACCATCTGGTTTAGACTTAGTTTTAAAAGACTGTTATTATGTGCCTGCAGCTAGCAGGAATTTGATTTCTGTTTCATGCTTAGCACAAGAAGGTTATGTGATCACCTTCTTTAAGGACCATTGTAACATTCTTTATGAAAGAAATAAAATTGCAAATGGTTTCCTTATTAATGGTCTTTATCAGCTACATATTGATGTACCTGTTTCTAACTATCGAGCAAAACGTGAATGCCAAACGACCTAGGGATAGTCCAAACGACAGATATCTATGGCACCTGAGATTAGGTCATATAGCAGAAGATAGGATTCAACAAATTGGAGAAAAATGGGCTATTGAGTCCATTGACTTTTGAGTCATATCCAACTTGTGAATCTTGTCTTCAAGGCAAAATGACTAAACTCCCTTTTGTTGGACATGGGGAGAGGGCCACAGATCTCCTTGCCCTAGTACATACTGATGTGTGCGGCCCATTTGATGTGCCGGCTAGAGGCAATTTTGTCTACTTCATTACCTTTACCGATGATCTGTCTAGGTATGGGTATGTGTATCTTATGAGACACAAGTCTGAAGCTTTTGAAAAGTTCAAAGAATTCAGACATGAAGTAGAAAAACAAACTGGAAAAACCCATTAAGGTTCTTCGATCAGATCGAGGAGGTGAATACCTTAGCCGGGAATTCCTAGACTATCTTCAAGGAAAATGGCATAGTCTCTCAATGGACTCCACCAGGAACACCTCAACTCAACGGGGTTTCAGAACGGAGAAATCGGACTCTATTGGATATGGTTCGATCCATGATGAGCTTCACAGACCTCCCTGATTTTCTTTGGGGACATTCATTGTTAACTTCAATCTATCTACTGAATAGGGTTCCCTCTAAAACCGTTCCTACCACACCGTATGAGATATGGCACGGTAAGAAACCAAGTCTGAGTCATCTCAGAATTTGGGGTTGTCCGGCTCATGTCAAAAGACAACAAGCGGACAAGTTAGAGTTTAGGTCCTTTAGAGCTCGATTCATAGGATATCCTAAAGAGTCATTAGGATACTATTTCTACATTCCAGAAGACCACAATGTGATTGTGAGTCGACATGCCATCTTTCTTGAAAAATAGTTTATTCAAGATAGCGGCATTGGAAAGCAGATTAAGCTTGATGAGAAAGTCTCACAAGTAGAACGAGCTAAGGACCAAGTGGAACCAAATCAGGTTGAGCCAATAAGAACACTACCTCCTCCACCTCGTAGATCGGAAAGAGTTTTCCGTCCCCCTGAAAGATACTTAGGTATTATTTCAGAGGATGTAGAGGAAAATGTTCCTCATAGGTAATGGTGCTCATGGTGATGATCCCAAAACCTACAACGAGGCGATATCAGATATCGACTCCGAGAAATGGCTTAGAGGCAATGAAGTCAGAAATTGACTCGATGCACTCAAACCAAGTCTGGACCTTGGTAGATCCACCAGAAGGTATAGTACCTATTGGGTGTAAATGGATCTTCAAGAGAAAGATTGGTGCAGATGGGAATGTGGAGACATTCAAGGCTAGACTGGTGGCAAAAGGTTATAGTCAACGCGAAGGCATTGACTATCAGGATACCTTTTTCCCCAGTAGCTATGCTAAAATCCATCCGCACATTGCTTGCCTGTTGCAGCCTATTTCGATTATGAAATATGGCAAATGGACGTGAAAACGGCATTCCTTAAATGGATATCTTGAGGAAGATATCTATATGGAACAGCCGCTAGGTTTCACATCCAGTGATACTGATCACAAGGTTTGCAAGCTGCAAAGGTCCATATATGGACTTAAGCAAGCATCTCGGAGCTGGAACACTCGTTTCAATGATGTGATCAAAAAGTTTGGTTTCATCAAAAATGAAGAGGAACCATGTGTTTTCAAAAGGGTCAGTGGGAGCGCTGTTGTCTTCCTCGTATTGTACGTGGATGACATCCTCCTTATTGGGAATGATATTCCCATGTTGACATCAGTCAAAATGTGGTTGTCCAAGGAATTCTCCATGAAAGACCTAGGTGAAGCATCCTTTATTCTAGGAATTAAGGTCTATAGGGATAGACCGAATAGGATGCTAGGACTTTCACAGAAGATGTACATAGAGGAAAGTACTAAAGAGGTTTAGTATGGAAAACTCTAAGAGGGGATTAATACCCTTCAGACATGGTATTCATCTTTCCAAGAAGATGTGCCCCAGCACACCTGAGGAAATAGAACGCATGAGCAAGATCCCTTATGCTTCTGCAATAGGGAGCCTCATGTATGCCATGCTATGTACACGACCTGATATAGCCCATGCTGTGAGTGTCACAAGCAGATATCAGTCAAATCCAGGTGAAGAACACTGGACTTCTGTGAAATGTATCCTTAAGTACTTGAGAAGAACTAAGGATATGATGTTGGTCTTTGGTAATGGAGAACTCCAAGTCCAGGGATACACAGACTCGGATTTCATGTCCGATATAGATGATCGAAAGTCGACATCTGGAGTCTGTTTGTGTGCAATGGTGGAGCTGTCAGCTGGAAGAGTTCCAAGCAAACGGTGATAGCAGATTCCACCATGGAAGCAGAATATATAGCTGCATCAGAGGCTGCGAAGGAAGCATTCTGGTACAAGAAGTTTGCTGCAGAAATTGGAGTAATGCCATCAGATGCCATTCCTCTATACTGCGACAACAATGGCGCCATAGCCCTTGCTAAGGAGCCGAGGTCTCACCAGAAATCCAAGCACATTGAGCGGCGATACCACCTCATCCGCGATTACCTCGAGAAGGTTACGTTCGAGGTCAAGAGAGTCAACTCCGCAGATAATGTGGCAGACCCACTTACAAAGCCGTTGGGCCAGCAGAAGATCGAAGCCCACCTTGAGAAGATGGGACTTAGACTTGTAGCCAATTGGCTTTAGGACAAGTGGGAGATTGTTAGATATATGTGCCCTAGAAGCCAGAATTGGCTGACACTTGTAATACACTTCTAGGGGCAAAATTGTAATTTTGACTATAATTAATAAAATGGGTTATTTTCTATCACATATGTGTATTTAGTGTCTGTGATACATCCTTTGAGTTAATGGTAATGATAATTCATATTTTCAAGAGTTGAAAATTTAAGACATGAATAATCATTATTAACTCATAAAATGCTCCCGACCATAGGATCATCACGAGGATGGTGATTGATCCGGAAGGTTGGTGTACAATCGCTTCTCTTTAGTAGATGAGTCTTGAGTCTACGGTGTGGAGACACCGGAGCGAGAGTACAGGTACTCGTTAGAGAACGAGGGCACTGAGCGTGACCACCTCGAGTAGTCATTAGGGAAGTCTACCTTCTCGTCAATGACTGACTCGATGCTGCAGTAGTGTGTCTGGTTCTTTGACCTGAGGATGCATCGGCAGTTCACCTTGAGGGTGTTATAGTTTGACTACACCATTACTCGGTCTCCTAGCCATATGGAACCCTGAGGTGTATGTTGGCTATAGCATGTTCATTGTAGGAACTGGATTGCATCAAGATGGAATCTATCTACCTCGGTGGTAGAGGAGCAGCCCTATGATGATCATGAGAATCAAGTCCAGAAGCCCATGGCCATGGCAGAGTGAAATAATAGAAAGAGTTTCTATTTAGATTTTCACATTGGACTCGAATCGAATGATTACATCATATGACAGAGACTAGGGTTTGACGAGTTCACCTTAACCCTAATCTGATCGGGGCTCAAGATAGAAGAACTTAATCACACAGGTAGCTGCACCAAGAGGTTCGCATTCAGCTCTGATGGGTTGCCACCATATACTGCTAGGTGTCACTGGTGGATTTTGGGAGCAATTAGAATGATTTAGATGATCGATCATTCTAGCTGTTCGAATCAGAAGAGTTCTGATCCATCGAAAGGAGTTTCGATGATGTCGATGATAGAGATCATGACATATCCCATTACCATACAGAACTGAACCTAACTGGGTCACACAAACAAGGGTTTGAATCTGGTGATCATCAATTGAACTGATCTAGTTCAATTGATCTGAATGAGATTCAATTAGGTTCAAGGAAATCATGCTAGCACTCGATTGAACCTAACGTTCTTCTTTTTTACTATCATAAATAAGTTGTCCTGACTGAGCCAAAGGAGTTTGTGCTCAATCAGAGGCCTTCATATGGTCTGACTGGAGGTTGTCCAAGTCAGAAAAGGTTGTCTTATTTTTTGTAAGACATTACCTGCCATTTTTGGTCACCTGCCATTTCTTGTTCTTTGACTTTGGTCAAAAGTCTACCTTTGACTGGTCAAATGTTGACCATTGACACTTTGACTTTTGACCACATGTCATGCACCTATTGGAGAGCTGGTGGGGGCCTTGTCCCCCTGCCAGAACCTGGCAAGGAGAAGGGCGCACGCCACCCTTGGCGTGTGCCCAAGTTGGAGGCGCCTAGGAGTCCTTGTTGGACAAGGACTCCATCTTCCTTTTTGGATTCCAATTAGAGTTCTTCTAAGAATCCAACTTTGACTGGTCTTAGGCGCCCTCTAAGGAGGAATCCAGGGGACTCTATTTTCCACCAATCAGATTTAGATCTGATTTCACAAAGGGTTGTGATTGGTTGGGAAGAAGAGGAGTTGGATCACAGATAGTCTATAAATAAGACCCTGCGCCCAAACTCAAAGAGCAATTGAAAATCCCACGCCCCAAGGCTGCCTCTCCCCTCCTTCCTCCATGCCAAAGTCTCTTCTCCCTCTGCTCTCCACGTCCAAAAAGTGTTTTGGACCTTGGTTGGTGCGATTCCAGATCAAGAGAAAGGCGATCAAAAGCAAGAAGGCTGCGCTGCTGCAAAAGGACGACTGCTGATCTTCAAAAGGAGTTTTGAAGATCCTCCAGATCAGATCCAGATCTAATTTTTGGAGATGTGATAGAGAAGAAGAGGATCTCCAGATCTAGTCTTAGTGGATATCGGTAGAGACCAGGCACTTGCGTGGCTAGATCCAGAACCTTCCGCTGCTTACAGGATCATCAATGGATAATAGGATTACCCACATCAAGGTAAATTAAATTTGATTTAACTTATCTAAATTTATTTTAATTATTAAAATAATTAGAATCAGATTTAAAATATTTCAGATCTGATCTAGATCAAAGAGAAAAAATAAGAAATATATCTCTTGATCTAATCAGATCTGAACGAATCTGATCCGAGAAATCTCCTTCATCTCTATGGTGCAACCGATATTTTCTTCGATAATCCCATTTGTGCCACCAGCCATGGTGCCTCTTCAACTGTCGATTTATCATCTGCAATAGCAAGCCGAACCTCTTTGAGTACCTCTGCAAAGCCCCAAGAGGAGGCAGACCCATCGCCGATCTTTTAGCCCACAATCTAGGCATGATTCGACTCTCGACCGTCGCTCCCCCAGCAGTCCGAGGCCTACACCACCCTAGTGTTGATCATTGAAAATAAGCTTCAAGAGTTCGATAAGAAGCTTGAAGCCATGAATAAGGCTTCTTCTTCTCATCCCTTTGATGGACTTAGCGGTGAGCCCCCTTTTGACGAGAAGATCATGAAAGAATTACCGCCGCCAAACTTCAAGTTGCCTCAGATCAAGATGTATGATGGAACAATGCCTCAGATCAAGATGTATGATGGAACAGTTGACCCCATCGATCACGTCGAAATCCTCAAAGTGATGCTACTTTTTTAGGGAGCATCAGATGCCACTCTTTGTCGGGCATTCCTCACCACTCTTAATGGAGTAGCCCGGTAATGGTACTCCAGCCTGAAACTGGGCTCAATCCATTATTTTGAGAAATTGAGCCAATCCTTGGCTACATACTTTATCAGCAGCCATACGTAGCAGAAGCGGTCCGACTACTTGAACACCATTCGTTAGAAAAATGGTGAGTCGATCCACGATTATGTGAGCCACTTTAATGCAGCAACCCTGAAAGTCCATGACCTAGATCAGTTGATCGCGATGACCACCTTTATGGGTGGATTGCAGAAGAACAATCTGAAGAGATCATTAATAAAATCTTTCCCTCATAATTATGCTGGTATATTGAAGCGGGCAAGAAAGTATACCAACATTGAAGAAGTCTTTGCTGAGGACACCCTCGTCGATGCTGTCTCGGCAGGATTGAATAAGGAGCACCTTCTGTCAAAGAAGGATGCTTACCGATAGTTCTCCTGCTCTCCGCCCAAGAAGTAGAAGGATGGAGGCTCTTTCCAGAACTGTCGATCTTTGAGCCCCCAAAGGAGAGAGTGATAGTGATCTTTATTGAGGTGTTTTCATAATTATACGCCTCTAAATACTATCTGAAGAGAAGTCTTGATGTAGATCCAGGTGTTAGATATATGTGTCATAGAAGTCAGAATTGGCTGACACTTGTAATACACTTCTCGGAGCAAAATTATAATTTTGACTATAAATAATAAAATAAATTATTTTTTATCATAAATATGTATTTAGTGTCTGTGATACATCCCTTGAGTTAATGATAATGATAATTCTTATTTTCAAGAGTTGAAAATTTAAGACAAGAATTTTCATTATTAACTCATAAAATGCTTCCGACCGTGGGATCATCATGAAGATAGTAATTTATCTAGAAGATTGGTGTATAATCACTTCTTTATAGTAGATGAGTCTTGAGTCTATGGTGTAGAGACACCAAAGCGAGAGTACAGATACTTGTTAGAGAACGAGGGCACTGAGCATGACCACCTCGAGCAGTCATAAGAAAGTTTACCTTCTTATCGATGACTGGCTCGAAGCTGTAGTGGTGTGTCTGGTTCTTTGACCTGAGGTACATCGACAGTTCACCTTGAGGGTGTTATAGTTTGACTACATCATGACTCGATCTCCTAGCCATTCGAAATTCTAAGATGTATGTTGGCCATAGCATGTTCATTGTAGGAATTGGATTGCACCAAGAGAGAATCTATCTACCTTGGTGGATGAGGAGTAGTTCTATGATGATCATGAGAATCAAGTCCTTAAGCCCATGGCCATGGTAGAGTGAAATAATAGAAAGAGTTTCTATTAAGATTTTCACATCGGACTTGAATTGAATGATTAAATCATATGACGAAAATTAGGGTTTGACGAGTTCACCTTAACCCTAATCTAATCGAAACTCTGGATAGAAGAACTTAATCACACAGGTAATTGCACCGAGAGGTTCATTTTCAGTTTTGATGGGTTGCCACCATATACTGCTAGGTGTCATTGGTAGATTTTGGAAATAATTAGAATGATTTGGATGATCGATCATTCTAGTTGTATGAATCAGAATAAGTTCTGATCCATCGAAAAGTATTTCAATGATATCGATGATAGGGATCATGACATATCCCATTATTATACAGAATTGAACCTAATTGAATCACACAAATAAGGATTTAAATCTGGATATCATCAATTGGACTAATCTAGTTCAATTAGTTTAAATAAGATTCAATTAGGTTCAAGAAAATCGTGCTAGCACATGATTGAGCCTAACGTTCTCCTTCTACTATCATTAAAAGTTGTCTCGATTGAGCTAAATATATTTTTGCTCACTCAGATATCTTTACTTGGTCTGACTGGAGCTTGTTCAGATCAGAAAAGAATTATCTTAATTTATGAGATAAATTTAAGATAACATCTATCATTTTTCATCATCTGCTAATTCTTGTCTTTTGATTTTGGTCAAACATTGACCTTTGACACTTAGAAATCTACCCATGTATCATGCACCCATAGGAGAGCAGATAGGAGCTTGTCCCCTTGCTAGAAATTAAAAAGGAGGGGGTGCATGCCTAGGGAGGCATGCGCCCATGGATAGGGATGCCTGGAGTCCCATACAGATGGGACTCTAGATTGCTTCTTGGAATCAACTTAGGTAGACGCCTAAGACTTAGCTTTGACTAGTCCTGGTGTCATCTAAGGATGATTTAAGGGGGCTCTCATCTGATTGGATTAGATGATGTCATCCCATCATCAGATTTAGATTTGATTGCACGAAGCAACATGATTGGTCGAGATGATGTGGCACTGCATGGCGTAGCAGGGTCTATATAAACCCTATCTATGCCAAACTTTACAGAAATTCTCCCTTAGCCCACATCCCAAGGCTGCCTCTCTCCCTCCTCCATGCCATCTTCTGGTCCCCTCTCTCCTCTCCACACCCAAGGAGATTTGGGCTCCAGTTTGGTGCGATCCAGACTAGAGAAAGATGACGAGAAAGAAAGAAGGCAGCACTACTGCAAGAGACGATTCTAAATCTTCAAAAGGAGTTTTGAAGATCCTCCAAATCAGATCCAGATCTGATATTTGGAGAGGTGATAAAAAATAAGAAGATCTTCAAATCTAGCCTGAGTGGATATCGGTAGAGGTCAAGTGCTTGCATGGCTAGATCCAGAACTTCAGACAATCAGTAGGATCATAATAGGATAATCTGATTATCCAACAAAAGGTACAAAATTAAATCAAATTTAATTTTTTTTATTTTATTTTATTAGATCTATAAAATAAGATCTAAAATATTTAAGATCTAATCTAGATTAAATTTTTTTTTTTTGAAATATCTCTCTTGATCCAATCAGATCTGAATAAATCTAATTTGAAAAATCAGAATTTTCCCTTCAACTGGTATCAGAGCCAGATTCTAATAAATTACTTAGATCTAATTTTATTTTAATTTTGATCTAATAATTAGATAATTTTAAATATCATATAAGATATGATTATATTTAAAATTTCAAAAATTAAAATTAAATAATTTAGATCTAAGTTTTACAAGATGCATGATTAGTTGTAAAATAGAACTATTCTATACATAGTCTTGCATGTTCATAATTTAATTTAATTAAGTTATAATTTTAGATCTATTTATTTATTATTTTTTAATATTATAAATATTATAATAAGATCTAAAAAATAGTAAATAAAATTATTTAATTTTTAGATCATATGACATATGATGAATGCATGTTTAGACTAGTTATAGAATAGTTCTATATAATTATCTAGATTAGAATTTATTTTGATATTATCAATTTAAATTTAATTTTTTAGATAAATTATGAGATAATTTAGATCTGAAAATATGCATTATATGATACATGAGATGTATGCAAAATATGTATAAAATTAGATCAATTTTTATATATGAGATATATGATGTAGATCTAACTAGTTTTGTAGATTTATATTTTTGATTAAGACGTTCTCCTTGGCCGTCCGATCATAAAAATAAAGTAGGATTTAAATATCCTCTCCTTTCATTTGATGGGATGTTTTTATGATGTGTAGGGGTGCTGCACGTTCGTCCTTAATAAAAAATCAAGAACTTACTTTTTGCAAAATTCTAGATCCTGAAATCCTAGTATTTTATTTACATATTTTATTTATGAATCCTGAACTTAATTAAGAATTAAGATTATGAAATATTTGTTAGGTCTAAAATTAAGAATTTCAGATCTAAGACATATTCATAAAATTAGGTTCAGGCTTGGGTAGCTCAATTAGGTCTAAGTGGTTGATCAAATCGAATCAAGAGTTGGTTAGATGGGATCAACAATGCTTAAATTAACCAGCCTAATAAGATTAAGTCTGGGTCAAGATCGAGTTACGTGAGTGATCGATCAAGCTAAGACCTAATTAGGCTCAGTAGTTAGAATCTGGATTGTAGGCTAACTCGATTGATTCTGGCTCAACAATTTGGTGTCTAAGATAAGTTTGACGGATACGATCGATTGATTTTTAATTGGGAGCTACTCAACTCGAATGCATTCTTGTCGAGTTAATGGCATATCCCTTCCATCGGTCTCACTTATCTAGCCATATTTATTGGCTCAGTCCTGATCTAAGGTGGTCAATAATCCGAGCTAACCCATGCCACTAGGTTAGTCATAATGGTTATGACTATGTTAAGTCTAGTTTAATGAGACCTAAATTAAATCTTCCTAAAAAAAGATTAAGTCTAAGGTCTTTCACCATTGTAGATATGTGGACCCTTCTCGGGGTTGATTGTTCTCAACTGATTACAGTGGTTCAGTTGCATCGAAAAGATGCAACCATATATATTAGGCATTGGATGCTACAGGCTGGAGGATGGATTGGGCTCAATATTTTGGATATAGTGAGAGACCCAATTAGAAATCTAGTCTGTGCAAATGATGGGTCTGACTTAACTAAGGAGTGGATCAATATTTCGGGCATGGTGAGTATTGGTGCAGAAATCCATCTTCATCGGAGGTCGTCGGAGTCGAGGCCGCTTAGGTCGCCGCTGGAGACCTGCAAAATGAAGTCCCGTCCAGAATCGGTGGGGGGTGGCTCCGGCAGGACCCTCCGACGGTCAAGTTAGTTTCCAGCCAACAGGAATGGAGTGCTCGGAATGAGTTTCGGAGCTTAGAGATGAGGAGGAGAGCTTAGAGAGTCGAGAGTTCAGAGAGCTTAGCATTGGCGTATGGAGGGTCCTTTGTAGGCGGAGTTTAGTTGATGGCGACAGCCATACCGTCGCATGGAGTTCGGTACGAAGAGGATGGCGTCGTCAGGCGGATCGGTGATGGCCATACTGACAAGTCGTGGACCGCATGGAGTTCGGTACGGAGAGGAAGGTGTCGTCAGGGAGTGGCGTTGCCAGAGGTGGTAGCCATGTCGTCTGGTTTCGTCGCCTATCGCAGACTGATGGCGATAATTCATCTTATAGGAGAGCCCGACAGAAAGGAAGGCTGGGGGAGTTCGGCTGGCTGAAGGGTCGGCCATCTATAGAGTTCAGCCGAGGGATGATTACTCTGGTTGCTGGTTGGTTCGGCTAAGGCTCGTCCGCTGAGGAGTTCGGCCGTTGAGAGAACTTTGTTGAAGCTCGGACGCTTGGAGTCGGTCCGAAGGAGTTCGGCCTTGAGGAGTCCGAGGGAGTTCGACCTTGGGGAGTCCGAAGGAGTTCGGTCGTGGGGAGTCTGAAGGAGTTCGGTCGCCCAGGAAGTTCGGTCTCGATGCTGGGAGTCCGGAAGAAGCTTGGAAGCTGACCAGTTCGGCCTGCTGGAAGAAGCTCGACCGTTGGGAGTTCGGCTGAAGCCCACCTGCCGGAGCTCTTCTATGGCTACTGGTTGCATTATGCTGAGCGTCGGGCCGGGCTTCGGCAGGAGCGGGATTTATCCCCAACAGTAGTCCCCCCACTCCCGAGTTCGAAATTCGAAGGAAGGGAGTACCAAAATAGGCGACTGCCGAAGTCCTCTTCCGGGCCCCGCGCTTGTTGTAGCTGAAGCTCGGGGGAGGTCTCATCTCCAGCCAATGTTGACGTTGAAGTTGAAGCTGAGGCTTGGGGGAGACCTCATCTCCGGTCGATGTTTGGAGTTGAAGCGGAACTCATTTCCTGCGGTCGAGGTTGATGTGGGCGCTCGGGGGCGGCCTCATCTTCCGCAGCCGAGGCTTGCCGTAGACTTTGAGGCTCGGTCTCGGATCTTGCTCACGTCAGGACGAGGTTCCCCTCCCGTTCCTAATGGGCTGTGGGGGCACATGGGGACCGTCGTCCTCGCCTCTCCCCCCATCTCGTTTTAGGTGAACGAGGCCTTCGACCTTGCTCGCGTTAGGACGAGGTTCTCCTCCTGTTCCTAACGGGCTGTGGGGGCACATGGGGACCGTCGTCCTCGCCTCTCCCCCCATCTCGTTTTAGGTGAACGAGGCCTTCGACCTTGCTCGCGTTAGGATGAGGTTCTCCTCCTGTTCCTAACGGGCTGTGGGGGCACATGGGGACCGTCGTCCTCGCCTCTCCCCCCATCTCGTTTTAGGTAAACGAGGCCTTTGACCTTGCTCGCGTTAGGACGAGGTTCTCCTCCTGTTCCTAACGGGCTGTGGGGGCACATGGGGACCGTCGTCCTCGCCTCTCCCCCCATCTCGTTTTAGGTAAACGAGGCCTTTGACCTTGCTCGCGTTAGGACGAGGTTCTCCTCCTGTTCCTAACGGGCTGTGGGGGCACATGGGGACCGTCGTCCTCGCCTCTCCCCCCATCCCGTCCTTTGTGAACGGGGCCTTCGACTTTGCTCACGCTAGGACGAGGTTCTCCTCCTGTTCCTAACCGGCTGTGGGGGCACATTCGGACCGTCGTCCGTGCTTCTCCCCCCATCCCGTCCTTTGTGAACGGGGCCTTCGACTTTGCTCACGCTAGGACGAGGTTCTCCTCCTGTTCCTAACCGACTGTGGGGGCACATTCGGACCGTCGTCCGTGCTTCTCCCCCCATCCCATCCTTTGTGAATGGGGCCTTCGACTTTGCTCACGCTAGGATGAGGTTCTCCTCCTGTTCCTAACCGACTGTGGGGGCACATTCGGACCGTCGTCCGTGCTTCTCCCCCCATCCCGTCCTTTGTGAACGGGGCCTTCGACTTCGCTAGGAATTCTATCGAGGGGAAGCCACTCGCAGCACATTTTCGTTTGAGGGTCGTCGGGGTGTTGTTTCTCTGAGTTCCCTCGGGCAGCGAGTCCCATCCAGACGACCTCCTCTATTACATGCTGGCCTCCTTAATTTGGAGCATGCTTCTCTTGATTTTGTCGCCGGGAGACGACGAATCACCGATGTAGCTAGCTCCTAGCTCCTCCCCGGGGTGGCGTTGATGACACCGCGAGGCGGCCGACCTTCTTGTCTTTTCTAGTTACGGCAGCGCCTTTAGCCGATCTTCTCCTTCTTCAGACTGGCGTCGGAAGAATTTATCCCGCCATCCCATTTTGACGAGCTCTTCAATCTCGTCTTGGAGCTGAACGTATTCCTCAGTGTCGTGGCCGTGGTCGCGATGGTAGGAGCTTTACTTGCTTCGACCGCGCACGTTTGGGGAGGCCGTAGTCCTCGAGGTCTTGGCGGCTGGCTCTTAACTTTGCCGAGAATTCGAGTTAGAGGAGTGGGTCATAGTTGCGAAACCTTTCGGGAGGAGGATTTCTTCGCGCCCTTCTATCGGGGCTTCCTTTGTAGTGAGCTCGAGAAGTTCGGGCTTCGCTTGCGCGGAGCTTCATTCTGCGCTTCATTCCGCTTTCCCGCGAAACTTTCCGTAGGAGAACTTCATGCTTCTTTGTCCAGACTTTCTTGCTTGCAGGGAGGGGGTCGGCTTTGCTTGCCCAAATTTCATTATACCTCTAGTGAATTCGTTGCAGCGACGTACTCGAGGGGGAGTTCGGCCTCGATCGCCCCTAGGGCGGTCTCGAGCGCGGCCGAACTTCATTTGGGGTGATCTGCTGTGGAGTTCGGCATCTCGAGCGCGGCCGAACTTCATTTGGGGTGATCTGCTGCGGAGTTCGGCATCCTGTATGCCGAACTTCATTTGCGGGAGAACTTCGTTCCGCCACTGCTTGCACCAAACTTTATTATGATGGTGGAGTTTGGCCTCACTTGCGCCGAACTTCATTGATGAGCTTCAAAGGGAGAGTTCGGCCTTGCCGAACTTCATTTTGATGATGACCTGAGGAGTTCGACCTTCCATCGAACTTCATTCCGTGGGAGAACTTTCCTCCGCCTTCGTTTGTGCCGAACTTCATTCCGTGGGGGAACTTTGCTCTGCCCTGGCTTGTGCCGAACTTTATTTCGTAGGGACTTTACTCGGATGAGGAGCCTCAAAGGGAAGTTCGACTTTGCTTCGAGGTGGAGTTCGGCTTTCCTTGCGCTGGGAGGTTGTGGATGTTTCCGAACTTCACTCCACCTCCTTGGACGCGGCCGAACTTCATCCCGCCTCCTTGCAAAACCTTTCGAGATGGGGGGTTTGGCTCGTCCTCAGCGATGAGCTTCAAAGGGGGAATTTGGCTTCGCTTTCACCGAACTTCATTGATGATCTTCCAGCGGGAGTTCGGCTTCACTTCCGCCAAACTTCATTCCGACGATGAGCTTCGAAGGGGGAATTCGAAAACGTGGCCGAGCTTCAGTCCACTTCCTTTCTTCGGCGGATCTATCTAGCCTACCGATTAGCCACTTGCCGCTGACTTCGCCGTCCTTGGCCTCGAAAGCCTCCTCTGCCCGGGCATAATTTTTGACCCAAGCCAGCATGTCGGCAAAGTCCCTGGGAGGCTTCTTTTTCAGGGAGAATAATAGATTGTTCTTCTGAAGGCCGCTTTTGAGAGCGGCTATGGCGACCGACTGGTCCACGTCCCGGACCTCTAGCGCAGCAGTATTGAACCGAGAAATGAAAGCCTGGATGGATTCCTCCTCTTTCTGCCTGATGGCCATTAGGGAGTCCGAACTTCGGCGTGGGCACCGACTACTGATGAAATGGGCCGCGAATTATTGACTCATTTGATCGAATGATAGGATGGTATTCGACTTGAGCACCGAGTACCAGTTCCTAGCGGCTCCTTTAAGGGTAGAGGGGAAAGCCTGGCACAGGATGGCATTTGGCGTTCCATGGAACAGCATCGTCATTCGGAAGGCTTCCAAGTGGTCGACTGGGTCGGTGGTCCCATTATAGCTCTCGAACTATGGGAGCTTGAAGTTCGGCGGAATCGGTTCCCGCATGATTTTCTGTGAGAAAGGAGGGTCGGTTTGGATCTCATTACCGTATGAGGAGGGAGCATGGCAGAGTTCTTCGATTCGTCGGCTCATTTCTAAGAGCCTTCGATCCAAAAGATCTTCACGGTCTGTCTTCCTGCTGAATGGGTGCAAAGCTTCTCCCTCGGACGAGCTGCGGTTCGAACAAGGGCTCCCCTTCCATTGCCTTCCTTTTTTGGAGATTGGAGGTCGAGTAGCCCATGTCGATTGCCTCTGGACTGGACCACATAGCTCTGGAGAATCCTGCGCTGGTTGAACTGGTACGGCGGCCTGTTGGTGCATGGCCTGCACCGCCTGAACTGCCTCAGTGAGGCCATGAACCTGCTGGACGAGCAGGTTGAACTGTTCAGCATCCACCACGGCCACAGACCGATCCTGGACCGTCGGGGCCGGAGCGGTAGCGGACAGACCTGGATGGGATCGAGCCGTAGAGGCTGCCGATCGCCGGGCTGCAGAACGAGCCTGGGTCACCGAGGCTGGAGCAGGAGCGGACGGACTCGAACAGGATCGGGCTGCGGAGGTCGCCGATCTCCGGGTGGAGGCTCTCCTGGGGGGCATCTTTTTCCATTGGAAGGGAATTTGAATTAAGAGGAAGAGAGATTTTTCGAGCACTCCTTTAAGAACAGAGGCACACCGACTTCCTTTAAGAGGGGAATCTTTGTCGGTAGTCCCTTCCTTCCTAGCGCCAATCTGTTGGTGCAGAAATCCATCTTTCGCCGGAGGTCGCCGGAGTCGAGGCCGCTGAGGTCGCCGTCGGGGACCTGCAAAATGAAGTTCCCGTCCGAAATCGGTGGGGGGTGGCTCCGACAGGACCCTCCGACGGTCAAGTTCAGTTTCCAGCCAACAGGAATGGAGTGCTCGGAATGAGTTCCAGAGCTTAGAGATGAGGAGGAGAGCTTAGAGAGTCGAGAGTTCAGAGAGCTTAGCCTTAGCGTATGGAGGGTCCTTTGTAGGCGGAGCTTAGTTGATGGCGACAGTCATACCGTCGCATGGAGTTCGGTACGGAGAGGATGGCATCGTCAGGCGGTCGGTGATGGCCATACTGATAAGTCGTGGGCCGCATGGAGTTCGGTACGGAGAGGAAGGCGTCGTCAGGGAGTGGCGTTGCCAGAGGTGGTAGCCATGTCGTCTGGTTTCGTCGCCATTCGTAGACTGATGGCGATAATTCATCTCATAGGAGAGCCCGACAGAAAGGAAGGCTGGGGGAGTTTGGCTGGCTGAAGGGTCAGCCATCTATAGAGTTCGACCGAGGGATGATTACTCCGATTGCTGGTTGGTTTGGCTAAGGCTCATCCGTTGAGGAGTTCAGCCGCTGAGAGGACTTCATTGAAGCTCGGCTGCTTGGAGTCGGTCCGAAGGAGTTCGGCCTTGGGGAGTCCGAAGGAGTTCGGCCGTGGGGAGTCTGAAGGAGTTCGGCCGCCCAGGAAGTTCGGTCTCGACGCTGGGAGTCCGGAAGAAGCTTGGAAGCTGACCAGTTCGGTCTGCTGGAAGAAGCTCGACCGCTGGGAGTTCGGCTGAAGTCCGTCTGTCGGAGCTCTTCTATGGCTACTGGTTACATTAAACTGAGCGTCGGACCGTGCTTCGGCAGGAGCATGATTTATCCCCAACAGTGAGATTCATGAATTAGAGATCAAGTTTAGGTGCACCATGATTAGAGAATCATTAAACAAGAGTTGTTCACTCATTGGCTAACCCATCATCAATAACTATTAGGTGAGGTGATGAGTCAGTTGGTGGGACCGCACCATCCACTAGAAATCATTAATCATGAAGATTTTTGCATCTCTATAGAAGGATTGTAGGGATCCAAAAAAATAATGAAAGCTAATTTATTTAAAAATAAAATCTTTAAATAAATTGGTCAAAGTTTTAATTATAATATCTAACTAAAAACTTTGACTCTCTACAGAAAAAAATGTCTGCATCCAACCCACTAGCACGTATCCTGAACACTCATAGACTGACCGGATCCAATTACAAGGATTGACTCTGAAACTTTAAAATTATTTTGGATTTCGAGAAGTTAACTTATCTATTAGACTAGGATCCTTCCATCTTACCAGCTCGTCCATCCGTCGAACAGAGATTGTCTCTTGAAAAGTGGACGAACGAAGATAACAAGGCCAGATACTACATGTTGGGCTCGATGACTGATAAGCTTCAGTGCCAAGATGAAGATATCAAGGACTGCCTCACCAAATGTTGGCTCACCTATAAGAGATGTTTGGTGAATAGAGTCATGCAGCCAAGTATCAAGTCACTAAACGACTTTTTCAAGGCTAAAGATGCATGATGGGCAGTTCAGTCCAAGATCATTGTCTGATGATGATCAAGGACTTGGAAGAGCTTGAGAAGCTCGGAGTGAAGTTGGACTTGGATTCTGCAGAATGATATAATTCTGCAATTCCTTGACTGATGCATATGGGCAGTTCATCATGAACTACCATATGCATAAACTTCAAAATTCCCTTGGCCGAACTTATGAACATGCTGGTTACCGTGAGCTTTCCATGAAAGGTTCTAAAGGCTCAGTGCTTGCTATGGAATGGACTTCTTCCAAGAGAAAGTCTTTTGGAAAGAAGAAGAAGTCTGTGAAAAAGCAGAAGGTGGAAGGAGGAAAGAAGAAAAAGACAGAGCTGAAGAAGAAGGCCGCTGACAAAGGAAAGTATTTCCATTGCAACAATGATGGCCACTGAAAGCGGAACTGCCCTACTTACCTGGCCACCCTGAAGAAGAAGGAGGCAGGTCCTTCTGGAGGTATGCTCGTTATTGAGTCTAACCTTACGATTTCTTCTGCATCCAGTTGGGTGCTTGACTCTGGTTCTAGTGCTCATTTGTGCACTTCTATGCAGGGTCTTGAGGATAGCAGGAGGCTGAGGGATGGTGAGATGATCCTATGCATCGAAAATGGAGCAAGAGTTGCTGCCATGGCCATGGAAACATACCCTCTTCGACTACCATCTGGTTTAGACTTAGTATTAAAAGACTGTTATTATGTACCTGCAGCAAGCAGGAATTTGATTTCTATTTCTTGCCTTGCATTAGAAGGCTATGTAATTAGTTTTCTTAAGGACCATTGTAACATTCTTTATGAAAGAAATAAAATTGCAAGTGGTTTTCTTATTAACGATCTTTATCAGTTACATATTGATGTATCTATTTTTAATATCGAGCAAAATGTGAATACCATGAAACGACCTAGGGATAGTCCAAACGATAGGTATCTATGGCACCTAAGACTAGGTCATATAGCAGAAGATAGGGTTAACAAATTGAAGAAAATCAAGCTATTGAGTCCATTGACTTTCGAGTCATATCCAATTTATGAATCTTGTCTTCATGGCAAAATGACTAAGCTCCCTTTTGTAGGACATAGGGAAAGGGCCACAGATCTTCTTGCTCTAGTACATACTGATGTATGTGGCCCATTTGATGTGTCGGCTAGAGATAATTTTATCTATTTTCATAATCTTTATCGATGATTTATCTAGGTATGGGTATGTGTATCTTATGAGACACAAGTCTGAAGCTTTTGAAAAGTTCAAAGAATTCAGACATGAAGTAGAAAAGCAAACTAGAAAACCCATTAAGATTCTTCGATCAGATCGAGGAGGTGAATACCTTAGTCAAAAATTTCTGAGAACTATTTCAAGAAAAATTTCATAGTCTCTCAATGGACTCCACCTGGAACACCTCAACTCAATGGGATTTCAGAATAAAAAAATCGGATTCTATTAGATATGGTCCGATCCATGATGAGCTTCATAGACCTTCTTGATTTTCTTTGGGGATACTATTTATTAACTACAATATACTTACTGAATAGGGTTCCTTCTAAAACCGTTCCTACCACACCGTATGAGATATGGCTTGGTAAGAAACCAAGTCTGAGTCATCTCAGAATTTGGAGTTGTTCGGCTCATGTCAAAAGACAACAAGCGGACAAGTTAGACTTTAGGTTCCTTTAGATCTCGATTTATAGGATATCCTAAAGAGTCATTAGGATATTATTTCTACTTTCCAGAAGATCATAATATGATGGTGAGTCGACATGCCATCTTTCTTGAAAAATAGTTTATTCAAGATAGCGGCATTAGAAAGCATATCAAGCTCGATGAAAAAGTCTCACAAAAGCAACGAGCTAAGGACCAAATGAAACCAAATCAGGTAGAGCCAATACAATCACTACCTTTTCCACCTCGTAGATTGAAAAGGATTTTCTGTCCTTCTGAGAGGTACTTAGGTATCATTTAAGAGAAAATAGAGAAAATATTCCTCGTAGGTAATGGGGTTCATGGTGATGATCCCAAAATCTATAATGAGGTGATATCGGATATTGACTTCGAGAAATGGTTAGAGGCTATAAAGTCAGAAATTGACTCGATGCACTCAAACCAAGTCTGGACCTTGGTAGATCCACCAGAAGGTATAGTACCTATTGAATGTAGATGGATCTACAAGAGAAAGATTAGTGCAGATAAAAATATGGAGACATTCAAAGCTAGATTAGTGGCAAAAGATTATAGTCAGTGCGAAGACATTGACTATCAGGATACTTTTTCATCAGTAGCTATGCTAAAATCCATCCACACATTGCTTGCTGTTGCAGCCTATTTTAATTATGAAATATGGCAAATGAATG